>JAJPUD010009454.1:0-29726 GCA_023553655.1 Myrmecobius fasciatus
ATATATAGATAAATGAATTAAATTCTTAATAATGATTCAAAATTTCCCCTTCTGGTTTTCAAGGAAAGTAACAACCCATTTAGCTGTATTCTAGAAGTCCTAAGAGGTAACATGACTTTCCCTTGCACTGTCTAGTCTGGCTCTCTCTTTATTTGCAGAGAAGCCAAAGAAAAACGATATGACATTGAAATCCTATTCTCTAATTGTCACTTTTTCTGTCTCTCTTTCTTTGCTTAGAATTAGTCTATATGTCCTTTTGTCAAAGTATGTCCAACCATCTAGAAAAGAACTAATCTAATCTTTCTCATTACTGGAATAATTATTTGCCATATGTTTTCAAGATTACCATTAAGGATACTTTCTACCTTCATTGCATAAAATAATGTCAACAGATTTTGTATGCAATTGGGCTATGAATTCCCTGAGAGTCCATGTGTCATGCTATGTTTATTATTCATTTCCTACAATAGTGGATGTACATCATGGTTCCAATTAAATACCTTGCTCTCTAGAGCAAAAACGTCTCTTTGATTTGTGAGAGTGTCGTCTGTCCAAGGACTAAAGATCCAAAAGACACTGTTCCCAGACCTGTAGCTAGAAATTTTTAAGCCAAGAATGAAAGAGGAGAAGTGATCTTAGTTCATGTCAGTCTGATAACCTCAGAACATCAGAGTAAGGTGAGGTGAAAAGTTCAACCCTGAGATGGGAGCTTCTAATCCAGAAAACATTCACTAAGTGCCTATTATGCATAAGGAAAAGTGTGAGGTCTTAGGGAAGTAACAACAAAAGAAAGTGTACTCTGTGGTCAAGAAAATTATAATTAGACTGGGGTTATGGATACAATCTATTAATACCAGTATATATGTGATAATTTGAGCAAGTAGAATGAAGTAACAACTTTGGAGGTCAGAGGAGGCTTGGTTTAGGAGATGGAAGATATAATACGCCACAAGGAATCCCATAGACTCTAAGAGATGAACGTAAGGAGACATGTCTTACAAGGAAGATTTGTTAAAAGAATGAAGCTAGGAGATGGAATGTCAGTTTCAACAAATGGTATATAGGACAGTTTAGCTGAAATAAGGTAGATGTCCATTAACTTGAAGATAGCTAAACACTTTGTTATCATCAGTGGATATAATATAATATTCCTTTATCATAAGAAATTACAAATATAACAAACTTAGAGAGACATGGAAAAAGGTATAAAATTATGGAAAATGAAATAAGCAAAGCCAAGAAAAATATTGTATTTGATGAAACTTTGTAAAAAAATGAAATTAAATGAAATATAATTATAATGATCAACACTGACTCCCAAGATGAACTGAGATCTTCATTCTTTGGAGAAGTGAAATAAAACAAAACAATTATTAGGATTCTGAGAGTAGAAATTTTCTTTGGCTTACACTGAGTTAATAATGCTAAGGAAAAGCAGGATGCCACCTAAAAACCAAACGTCTCAATGAAGAAGAAGAGTCCAGTTCCAGGTAGAAACAATTAAAAAAGACATACCAACAAGTATAGGTAGATGTGTGGCTGAGGCCTCCACATATGATTATACATTAAATATATAATATATTACACCTATAATTCATTGTAAATAATATATAGTTGAAATAGTACATGGTTTTATATATATATACATGTATGTATATATATATATATTGCCTATAATATATAGTTATGGAAATATACTGTATTCATGTATATTACATAGACATAATATATATGTCATATATAGTAAATGAAATATCTTAATAGTTATTTATATATGCTATATAAAACATCTATATACATATATATAGATGTGTTTGTCAGTATAGATATATAAAAACATATATAATTTCTATATACTTACATAAATGTAATTAATCAGGGAGATATTTGTGGAGCATATGTATATTCCCCTATCCTTTTCACAAAGCTGTTGGAGCTAGATATAGGTAAAAATTAAAGGTGAAAAAAACTTCTGAGGTACCAGAAGATTGTCAATGTGACTTTATACATTTTCTCTTCTTAGCATGTCCTTTTAATAAGCTACATGTTCCTTTTGTAGCTGAAGGCATGTGGGATGGAATAACAGGAGTTAGAGATAAAATATCTTTTTATTTTGCTCCTACTTCTTTCCTTTTGTAATAGGGAGGAAGGAGGTTTAGTCCAGGGATAGTCCAGACAGAATTTAAAAAAAAAAAAGATTTTAAATTTGATTTTAATTAATTTAATCAATTCATTTAATCAATTTCAATTAACTATTAGTTTTAGTGAATTTTGTTTTCTTCTATCTCTCCCCTATAAGGAGAGGAGTATGGGATAGCCAGTGAATAACTTTGAAACTGCAAAATCTTTCTTCTGCTGCTCTTTTATTAATGTTATTTTAATGCATGTGCTCATGGGAGTAGAGTGAAAATAGGAATTAGTAGTAGGACTAAGGAATTTTTTAGAATTCCATGCTCAACCCTTTGGCATCTTGTAATAATGTTATTTTATTGTTGTTCTTCAGTCCTTTCATTTGTGTCTAACTCTCAATGATCCCATATTTATTTTATTTTTGCGAAGATACTGGTGTAACTAGCCATATCCTTTTCATTTTGGAGATGAAGAAACAGACAACCAGGGTTAAGTGACATACAAATGGTCACACAGTTAGAAAATATTGGATTTGAGATTGGATTTGAACTCAGGTCTTTCGGACCCCAGGACGGATGCTCTACCCACTGCCACCAAGCTACCTACTAGTGGAAGAGCATGCTTCATAGATGCCATTTTTGAGCATGGGATCTATGATGAGGGAGTGGGAAACATGCTTATACATATAGTGGATGTATCAGAAAGATTGAACCCAGAAGGGAATGGATCAATCCTTTCTCTGAAGGGAGGGACTGTGCCCAGCTAACAGGTATAAAGTTTCTCTTGCATCTGTTCTCAGAGCTCCCTCTTCCGGAAGAAGAGTGGACAAAAAAAGTTAAGATGATTCCTTAAGATTCTTCTTAAATAGATTTTCCTCAATAGATGATTTTTAGTATCAAGTGTTTCTTGAACAATTTAGATGCCCAACATAGAGCTGGACTTGCAGACCTCAGATGGAGCAGGGTATAAAACTCCTTAGGAAGAGTACTTCCATTCACTGTAACGGTCCTGGAGGTGAACCCCCTCCTTCTGAACATGCAACTTCAAACCACAAGCTTTGAGGAAGCCTGGAGAATCTTAATGATTGGGTAGCCCATGGTAGACCACTCAAGTCGATATATGAAAAAAAAGTAAGAAACAGCCTTTGTTGATCAGGAAGTTCCTTCCTAGTGGAATGATAAATAGGCTGGTCTAGCTGGATTTGCAGATGGGGGAAAGTTCTAGGCCTAAGAAAAGCTTAGGAATCCCTGGGATGAGATTGGGAGGAGGCTTCCAATTGTAGGGGCAAGGAAGGATTTAAGAAGTGAGACCCTAGAAGAGATGAGACAGTTGTGTGTTAGAAGAAAAAGGAATTTAAAAATAGTTTGTGTTTGTGTGTGTGTGTGTGTGTGTGTGTGTGTATAAGCCTGTGTTGTGTCTTCTATTTTTCTCTCAGTCACCTGATTTACAAAGGAAAAGATGTAGCCATTTAGGATTAAAAGCACTTATCTTGTATCTCCATTTTATGTCTCTGCCTGTCAGGCATCTTGATTCAAATTAATCTGAATTTTTCTTAAAAGTTAAGCTTTCAGACTTCTGTCCCTAGAGAGGACTGGGGAATGGCCAGAGTCACTGCATGTGGGAATTAAAAGTCTAATTCAGCTTCTTCAAAGAGCAATCCGCTTTGCAAACCTCCACCCCATGCTCTGGAGTTAGCCTCAGTTTCTCTCTAGAAGGGTTCCTTCATTCCCTTGGTCCACCCAGAGTCCTAAGATTTTTCTCCAGGAACTCTGGATTCTGTCAAAAGGGTGTAGTTGATCCCCATGAGACTTGGTAAATCCTGGGAAATAAAATGTCCCCCCTTCTTTGTATGAATAGTCTACATGGGTTTTGGGAAGAGTAAAAAAATTGGCATTAGTTAGAAGCTGTTACCATTTTGCTCCCAGGAGACTGTGTTTCCATCTCAGCTCTCTGCCATTCCAAAGATTTCAAGAATCTAGAATGGTAAAATTTTTGAGAGGGTAGAGTTTTTCTTCCAAAAGTGTAACTTAAATTTGTGTTTAAATTTAAATTATATGTGGTTAGAATTACTTTCAATTAATGCCTCTGGGAATAAAAATTTAGAAATATGTGTGCATAGAAATTTAAATATGCATTTGATTTGATTTTAAGTAAAAAAAATGGGTATTAAAACAAATTATCTGGTAACTTACTTAAAGAGGTCACACATTTGTATCTCCTAATTAGATGAAACATACTTGAAGTACTGTGTTGCTTTCTAAATTGTACGCTGGGCAATTTGTAAAAATTTTATGTTTTATGCCTTAAAATTTTGTCAGCCCTGCTGGGCATGTTGTATAAATTTTGTGAAATTTGTTCCAAAATTATTTAGATATTACCTATATTCTAAATCTTAAGGTTTGTCTTACTTCTTCCCTTTAAATGAAAACAATATACTTAAAAGGCAAAATTTATAAAATTTTGTAAAGGAAAAAAAAAGAAAGTGGTTTAAAGCAAGAAAGGTTGTTGGGAAAGCAATCAATAAGATTGAACATTTTGAAGCAATGTTTCTTTCTTTCTCCAAGTCCCACTAATGCATCTCCTTGCTGCAAGGATGAATGAATGGGATGGAGAAGGAAAAAAAATATATGCATATATATATTCAGTTCAGTGAAGATGTTAAAAGGAAGTAGAAGAAAGCAGGAAAAGCATTGGATCAGAATAAGAAAAATAGAAAGAAAACAGTGTGATTGAAGGATCTGGGAGTCTGGGGAACTTTAGGGAAAGAGAAAAAGGTTGCTGCTACTTTAAAAATTCTGGCAGCAAACAACTTACATTTTTATTATCACGGACTTAACCCTTTCCTGGTTCAGAAAAGGTAGGAGAAAAAAAAAGGCTTTTTCTTGTTTCTTTTTTATAGCAGATAATTAGCATCATTCCACTTCTTCCTTTCCTTTTCTCCCAGTATATTCTTCTTTTAACACATAATTTTTTAAATTAAAAAAAATTAAAACAGATATTATATCTTAATGCATGTGCTCTCTGTCTATATATACTTCTGCTAAATGCCATAATAATGAGAACATTCTAAAGACTTGCAAGTATCATCCTCCCATGTAGGAATGTAAACATCCATTATATCACTTTCCTGATTACCTCCTTATTTTTCTCCATAGTCCTGTATTTGAAAATCAAATTTTTCATTCAGCTCTGATCTTTTCATCATGAATGTTTAAAAAGCCTTTATTTCACTGAAAGACTGCCTTTTCTTCTGAAGAATTATACTCTGTTTTTCTGGGTAGATAATTCTTGGTTGCAGTCCTATCTTCATTGCTCTCCAGAATATCATATTCCAAGTACTTCTTTCTTAAGGTAGAAGTCATGTGTTACCCTCACTGTGGCTCTACTATACTTGAATTGTTTCTTTCTGTAAGCTTGCCACATTTACTCCTTGACCTGGGAGTTCCAGAATTTGGCTAGAATATCCCTGGGAGTTGTTATTTTGGGATCTCTTTGAGGAGGTGATGGGTAGATTCTTTTAATTTCTATTTTATTCTCTGTGTTTTAGAAATCAGGACAGTCTACCTTGATAATTTCTTGTAGAATGATATCCAGTCTCTTTTTATAATTATGACTTTCAGGTAGAATAATAATTTTAAAATTATTTCTCCTGGATCTAGCTTCCAGGTCAGTTGTTTTTCCAATAAGATATTTCACATTTTTTCTATTTTTTCTTCTTCTTCTTCTTTTTTTTTGGTTTTGTTCTGTTGTATCTTGATTTCTCATAAACTTATTAACTTCCATTTGCTCAATTTATTTTTTAAGGAATTATTTTCCTCAGTGAGCTTTTGTACCTCCTTTTCCAATAGGTCAATTTTACTTTTTAAGGCATTCTTTTCCTCATTAGTTTTTTGTATTTTCTTTTGCACCTCTCTCAATTCTTTCCCTAATTTTCTCTCTATCTCTCTTATTTGATTGTTTAAGTCCCTTTTGAGCTTTTCCATGGTGTGAGCCTAACCTTATTTTTTTTTGGAAGATTTGGATGTAGGAATTTTGACTTTGTTATCATCTTCTGAGTGTGTGTTTTGATCCTCCATAATTACTTTCAATGGTCAGAAACATTTTTTGCTTTCTGCTCATTTTCCTAGACTACAACTTGGCATTTAACTTTTTGTTAAAACAGGGCTCTGTTTCTAGGGTGGAGAGTACATTGTCCCAAACTTCAGGGGTTCTATGCAGCTGTTTTCAGAAATCCTTCTGGGAATCTTACCACAAGTTCTCTTTCCTGCCTTGGGACTATTAGTTGTGTCCCCTTCCCACAGTAGCCGTAAAATCTAGTGTGCTAGCAGTGAAGAGTGCTCCACTGACCAAGGCTCTCTGTGTTAGGACTGCACACCAGACTCCCGCCCCTTTGCCACAGACCCTCTCCAGTGATTCTCTTAGTCCTCCCTGGTGGGATTATGTGCTGGACTCCCACTCTGGTTCCAAAGATCTTTACTGCTGACTTTCCAGTTCCTCTTTGATGTCTCTGGGTTAAGGGATCTAGAAGTCACCAGTACTGCTGCTGATTCAATACTGCATGTATTGAAAAGAATCTGTTGGGCCCTGTGCTGGGGCTGGCACTGGAAATCCTGCTACAGGGCTTCCATCCTGGTGTCAGACCTTTTCTGCTGAGCTTCTAACTTGCCTTTGGCTGGGAAATATCCTATTCAGTCTTTTAAGGTGTTCTGATGCTCTGAAATTTGTTTAGAGTCATTACTTAAAGGAATTTGGAGCACTTTGGGCAAGTTCCTGCCTTTACTCCACCATCTTGGCTCCACTTGCTCTATATGAGTTTTAATTGGTTGTATTGAGTCATCTTAAAACTGTTCCAGTTGTTCAGAGACAAAATAAGAATAGTGGTCTATATCTTTGTCCTTTTGAACATAGTTAATACCTGAACATATTTTCTATTAATTGGTTATTGAGCATCATAAAGTAAAAATGATTTATAAGTAAACTATCTTAAAGTAAAAATAAGTAGGTAAATGAATATTTGGCTTAGTTATCTACCTGTTGCTAGAAACATAAATCTGTATTTACCCTGTTGGATGATCCAACACCATGTCACTTTTCAGTGTGAAGTAGCCATGAGTCCTGTGGAAGACTGAGATTTCCAACCCTTGTCCCCAGAATTCTGTATCCCCAAAAGACAGAAAAGTTAGATGATAAATCTGAGCTGAGAATTTGCTCAGAGCCATATACTCAGCTAAGGAATGTGGAACATATTGTTTTATTATATTCCTTTTTGTTCCAAGTTTATTATATTCCTTTGTTAATCTTATTCCTTTCAGGTTACAAGCTTTTAGTTTAAAGGGAAATGTAAAATGAGAATAGTTACTTTTGAGGAAGATCAAAATATAGGTGAAGAATGTGAGATGATGTTAAGAAGGTTTGAAGTAGGGAGAACAAAAAAGATGTGGAAACCAAATTCTTATTAAAAGAAAATGGAGGAAAATGTGAGCAATATGAAAAGTTAGGTTTCCACAGAATGTTGCAAGCTTCAAGATAATGTACCACTGACCAATAGGTTTTCAGAATATGAGAATTTAAGGAAGGTTATATTTCCACAAAACAATAAAGTTTCAGTCTCTCCGAAGTCTTGAGCAAACAAGGAATTGGGGAGCTATAAAGGCAAAGAGAGACTCAGGCAATCAGAAAGAGTCTTACGGTTTTGAGAAAACCTCAAGTTTAAAATAATACCTGATCTAGATCAAATTGGTTGGGGACAATGATGTGACTTGACCAAATCACTATTGTTCCTGCTTACTAGGCTAATTGAATATTAAACAACACACTCCATAAAAGGAGTTTTTGTCATTTGTTAAAATTTATTTCTTTTTAATACACATTGCTTTATGAATCATATTGGGAGAGAAAAATCAGGGCAAAAGAGAAAATACATGAGAGAAGAAAAAAATAAGTGAACACAGCATGTATTGATTTACATTGCATCTGCATTGTTCTTTTTCTGGATGTAGATGGCATTTTCTGTCCAAAGTCTATTGGGATTGCTTTGGATCACTGAACCACTGGGAAGAATCAAGTCTTTCATAGTTCGTAATCACACATTCTTGCTGTTATTGCGTGCAATATGTATTCCTGGTTCTGCCTTCAGCATCAGTCCGTGTAAATATTTCCAGGTCTTTCTAAAATCAGTTTGTTCATCCTTTATTTTTATAGAACAATAATATTTCATTATCTTCATCTACCACAATTTATTCAATCATTCTCCAATTGATAAGCATCTACTCATTTTCCAATTCTTTTCTACCATAAAAAGAGCTGCTAGAAATATGTTTGCATATGTGGATCCTTTTCCCTTTTTTATAATTTCTTTGGGATACAGAGCCAGTCATGGTACTGTTCAGTCAAATGGATATGCACAGTTTGATAGCCCTTTGGACATAATTCCAGATTCCTCTCTAAAATGGTTAGATCATTTCACAACTCCCTCAACAATGCATTAGTGTCCCAGTTTTCCCACATCCCCTCCAGCATTTATCATTTTCTTTTCCTGTCATCTTACCTAATTTGAGAGGTATGAAGTGGTACCTCAGACTTGTTTTAATTTGGATTTCTCTAATCAATAGTGATTTAGAGCATTTTTCATATGACTATGAATGGCTTTAATTCTTTCATCTGAAAATTGTCTGTTCATATCCTTTGACCATTTACCAATTGGAAAATGACTTGAATGCTTATAAATTTAACGCAGTTCTTTATACAGTTTAGAAATGAAACTTTTATCAGAAACATTGTAAAGATGGTTTCTCAGCTTTGTACTTGCCTTTTAATCTTGTTTCTGTTAGTTTTGTTTGTGTAAAACCTTTTTAAATTTAATGTGAACAAAGTTGTCCATTTTGGCTTTCATAATGTTTTCTAGTTCTTCTTTGGTCATAAATTCCTCCCTTCTCCAAAGATCTGATAAATTTTCCCTTACTCCACCAGTGAGTTTATTGTATCATCCTTTATGCCCAAATCAGGTAGTCATTTTGATTTTATTTTGATATGGGGTGTGATATATAGGTCTATGCCAAGTTTTTGACATTACTTTCTGATTTTCCCATCAATTTTTTGTCAAATAGTGAATTCATATCCCAGATGCTGTTGTTTAGGTGTTTATCAAATACTAGATTATTATGGGCCTTAATTATTGTGTCATGTGATCTAATTTATTCCTCTTATCTACCACTCTATTTCTCCTCAAATGATTTTAATGACTGCTGTTTTATAATATAGTTTTAGGTTTTATTTCTGCTATTTTGGAACATGGAATGTATGACGAGGGATAGGGAACATACTTATGCATATTTATGGGAAAATCAGAAAGATTGTAATTTGGAAGGAATGAACAAGTCCGTTCTTTGAAGGGAGAGATTGTCCCAAGTTATTAGGTATAAAGTTTCTTTCACTTCTGTGCTCAGGGCTCCCTCTTCCCAAAGAGGAGCAGAGTCCACTTCTGTCCAGAAATATTAAGACAATTCCTTAAGACTGTTCTTTAATAAATTTTGTTCAATATCTGATTTTCAATGTCGTGTGTTTCTAACAGTATTTATGACAATATATTTTTCTTCTTTTCCATTTGCCCTTTCCCCACTTTGCCTGTTGCTATGGGGAGTAGCATTTATGAAAGTATTGGCATTTGACAGAAATTGGCATTTTCTTACTCCCTCAAATCCATCCATTTTTAACTAGGTGATAAATAGAGTATTTGTACTGGAGTCATAAAGAACTGAATTTAAATAGGATTTCAGGTATTTATTGGCTATGGGATTTGGGGCAGATCATTTAAACTCTATCTGCCTTAGTTTTCTCAACTGTAAAACAGGGATAATAATATCACCACCTGTCAGGATTGTTGTGAGGAGCAAATGAGATAATATTTGTCAAATAATTATTACAATGCCTGGAACATAGGAGATGCTTAATAGATACTTGTTTCCTTCTTTCTTGCTATCATTAATTAATTGCCATTAATTTTTGCTATTATATCTAGGACTTGTCAGAATTAATCTAAGGGTTGGAAATGTGATAAGGGAAGCAGGTTTTCATTTCATTGTTGATTTTATTTTGTCTTCCCCTGGGGAATGACCCAAAGAAAGAAAAAAATAGAAATTAGAGGTAGGATACATGACTGAATGAGATTTAGCTTCCCTTTTCTCTTTTTTTCTTCTTTGTGCTCCAATAACTAATGGTAGAATTTTTTTTTTTTAGTGGGGTGAGAAGTTATTTGGGAAAGGCCAGATTCTAAGCATCTAGGTTTTTCTTCTCCATGCTTTTGCTGGTCAAAGTTCAACTGTAGAAGCATGAAAGGAAGAACTGAGAACAGGAGTGGTTAAATAGAAATCCTCTAATGTGCTAAGATTAATATTAGAAGTTGAAATAGAGTCCTTGGGCTAATCTCATTATTATAGGTTTGTGAAACCTGAACAGTATACCAGCTCCCAGCCAAAAAGTTGAACTGCTTCAATTTGAATTGATTTAGATTACGAAGATCACTTGGCAAGTATAGAAACACCAAGAATTCCAACTACTGCAGAGGGCAACTCCAATGAGTTAGCCAGGTTGTTCAAAGGCTAAATGTATATTTGCCTAAAAGACTTTTTCAGAAAACTCACATGACATAGATGGTTAAATGATTGTCAAAGGACTCTTTGAAGGTCTTTCTGAAAAATGTTGGAATCAATGGTGAGACCCAGGAGACAGTAACACAGGATTCCCTAGTATGTTGTGCCTGAAACAAAGATAGCAGTGTGTTTTATGAACAGGGCAGAATTATTGTAGCTCAAAAGAGCATTAAGGACAAATGACAAATATGATGAAGTATCCAAGAGGATGAATAGCTGGACTTTTCTCTGACCTTTTATTTTTATTCCTCCTTTTGACAACAATCCAAGGTCTTTCTTCTCTTTCTTGCTGATGTAATAAAAGAGCACAGAAAGTGTTATTGAGTGGCTAAGATGGAACCTTATTTTTCCCTTTGTTCTCTAATCTCCATCCCTCATTTTCTCCATTTTGTTGTAGGTTCTTGGATGAGGTTTTTCTTTTCCACTGTCTCTCCCTGACTTTTTGGAAAATATAAAAATAAAATAAGCGTACTTTTTGGTACAAACGAAAATAAAATAAACATACTTTGAGAGTTAAAAAGCTACTTCCAGTTTTGGCAAGCCACCTATGAGATGTTTAGCAACCCACTTACTTTTTCATGAAAGTGAGAGAATTAAGTTGATTTTTCTCTATCACCCCATCTAACTCTATAAGGGCCACAAGGGTTTTAATGGGAGGCAGGACAGAGGTTTGGTGAGAAAGAAAATGTAGTAAAAACAAGTGACAAAACTGCCATTGAGGTAGTGTTAAGGGGTTTAAAAGACATATTGAACTATGAGTCTGGAAGAGTGATCTAATGATATTGTGGGAAATCACTATCCACTTCATCTTTCCTTTGTGGCTACTGAGGAATATTAATTTAAAAAATTCAGGGACAAGGATTCAAGTTGAAGTGTGAGTAAAAGAAAACAGAGTTGCCAGAGTTTTTCCTCTACTCCATTCCTTGCTGTTTATACTACTAAAGAAATTGAGTATAAGTGACTTTTTAGCTAGAGGATCTCATGCTATAACTTCTATTTCCTTAAACCTCCCTTTACTGTTTTTTTTTTGCCAAATTACTTGAGTCAGGGAATCTGTGCAAAAGATAGTAATGATGTGTTTTACTTTGCATAATTTGATTTTTTTATGAGCTAGAAAGAAAGGAAGGCACAGAATAAGCTAGCTTAAGATAAAAAGAAATTGAGTAAATAGAGGGATATACAAAGATTTTTACTTTTCTTGTTCTTATGACATCTTAAATGGTTTCCCTAATATGTCTTAAGGTTGGAATTAGAAAAAAAAACTAAATTCTAACTTAGTCTTTTGACATAGGATCCAGTCTTCTTTCCACTACTTCACACGCCCTTTTAAAGCTCATAATAATAAGGTCATCTTGGAGGATAAGTAAAATATATAGATTAGTAATAAAAAATTAAAGAACAAGGTCAGAATTGCTAAATACCATCCTCTCTCCAACCGTATTACTCTTGTCTAGATAATTTTTCTAAAAAAGTTCTCTGAATTTACCTCATGACTCTAGCACATGCTGTTCTTCGTTACCATATTCCTTTCTAGTACTTGACCATACTTGAAGGTAAACGGACAAGAGATGTGAATTCAAGTCTTGCCTTCAATGCTAATGTTATGGTGAAGTGAATGTCAATTGATCTCTCAGCTTCATTTTTTTTTCATCTTTTGTCATGAAATAGTACTTCCCCTATAGAGCTGTTGTGAGGAAAGCACTATATATCTATATATGTACACATGTCTCTAGGTATATAGACAATGCATCATATATGCAAATGTGCACATTAACATATACATATATACAGACACAGAAATACACTGTACAAACACACACTTATGGCAGTTATTATTACATTACATCGACGCTGAAAATTCTCTACCAACCTGATCACAACACATTCTTCTCTTTCTTTTCCACACTTTAGCTAAATCTAATAATTGTGATGAAGTATCAGATTCTGGGAGAGTGGTTCAGAATATGAAAAACTCACATAAATGTATTATCATAGTCACAAGGGCCTTTTATTGATATGAAAAGATTCATGGAGTAACAAAAATTATTAAGCAGTGAGCTATAAGTGAAGGGGGGTTATTTAAAGTTCAGAGGAAGAGAAAGAGGGGGAATCAGGGTGGGATCTATAGACTTAGGGAGGATTGTGGGAAAGAACAAACTCACATGCCCATTATGTCTATGTAAGCAGCTGCATGATGGAGTAGGAGGAAATAGGTTCTAGTAATGTAGGATACTGAGATTGCTTTGGTCATAAAGATTATTTATAGGCTGATAATATGTCCAGTACTTTTGCTCATTGAAGAGGGGTCCCTTATTTGATTTGGTGAATTGAGTACTCCTTTGACATGATAAGACAGCCCCAGAAATTTGTCTTCCTTTTATGTGATAAGATGGACTCAGTTTAAGTTCACATTATTCCTCACAATGGTTGTACCACATAAATTGCATAGTTACTAGATGAAATCAAGTGGTTTTTATGAATACAATGATACTTTGGAAGAGGAAAAATGTTGTATTACTACTGATAGCAATGTGATGATTGAGGAAAAGTAAGATTTCACTAATGAGAACATTTTATAAAGATGCTGGTGTTCAGAGATGTTGGATCCCAAAAGTATTTTGGGGTTATGGACTGGTATTGTGAGGTATCTCAAAAGAATTTATAGTCTTAGACCTTTTCCAAATCAAGAGGCAAAGATTTTATTGTGGGTGACAGTAGGATAAATCCATATGGGATTTTTAGCAAAGAAAAGGTGTTTTTAACAATTAACAAGGGGGAAATGCCAATAAGGAGGGAGCCATCATTAAAGCATGGCAAATTCCTAATGAACCCTTGACATAAGAAAGGCAATATTCCTAGAAAAGGAGTTTGGGGGAGAAAGTTATGAAATTGAATCATAGGCTAACCCTAGAAAGGATATAGCACCCTAAAAAGAGGTGCCATTGTGACACTTAGCAATTAGTGAGTTTATAAGGTACAGTATATATGCAATTCTTTTATAAGGGAAATATATAATCTTGGGAATTGACATCATAACTTGGCTTTCTTATTGGATACAGTAAACTTTGCAGTCATGATGATTTTGTCAATTCAAGGAACAAAAGGCTTATTTAAGAACAAAAGGCCACAAAAGGCCAAGATAATTCTATCAGTGGTTCTCTCTGCTTGCCTTAGGGAATAGCTTGGCTTCCAGATTGTTTACAATAATTCAGGCTCTCTCCAATCTAGTTTCTGAAGACCTCATCAAAGGGGCTAGAATCTGTATCATTCTCAAGGAGATAACTTTCCTCTCATCAATATTCTACTCTTTTCAAAGGAAAGTGAGGACATAATGATCTTAAGTGTACTTGATGTACTTCTCATTCTAAATCAGTTTAAAGTCATTAATTCATTCTCCTGGGCACTAACTTGTTTTCTTGACCTTTTACATACTTAGGCCTAAGAGAAAAGGGGACTTAGCAGAGGGCATTATGTCTAGAAAAATTTGATTAAGTGTTAATAAAAATCTCTTTCCTTTGGGCATATCTGAGAAAGTTCTTAGATTAAAAAATTTATATCTTAATATTTTCAATTGAACCAAAAAGATGGGCTTAAATATTACTTGTGCTTGAAATATAGATGAAGAGAAGTAAAAAAAAATAGGTCTTATTTTATATCACTTTGATGTGTTTGAGGAGAGCAATTTCAGTACCAAATGATGTGTTCAGGGTAGCAATTTCTAGTTCCAAATGATGTGTTTGGGGTTTAGCACTAAATGATATAGGTACCAAATATTGGGGTTTGGTCATTTGAAGAATTCACAATGGTCATACTCTTTAGCAAAGATATTCAGGAGAAGAGATTACAAATAAAATGAAGAAATACAATAGACACTAGAAATTGTAAAAATGAAATAGAGTTGGAAGAGTAAGGAAAGAGTTTTTAACAGTTAATAATGGAAAATACAAGTTCCCCAGTAAAACTCACAGTTAACCAGAAGAAAGAGCTCCTGCCAAACCGGCCTGTTTGTTACTCCTTGAATATATTTTGCCATTCTGTGCTACCATGCATTTGCATGGATTATGCCCAATTCCTAGAATGTATTTATTACCTCTTCTTCTCTTTCTCTTAAAATTCCTAGCTTTCTCCATGATTAAACCTATATACTTCTTTTGGAGAACCTTCTTGTTTTGGGGGAGTATTAGTGCTCTCTACTGCCGAAAATGATTTTGTATTTAACTATTAACTTGTTTGCTTTTCCAATAGAATGAAAACTCCTTAAGGACTGGATGTCATTGTTACTTAAGATTTTATGTATCTAACATATAGTAACCCTTTGCATAGTTGTTCAATTGAGTTGTCAAGCACTATAAAAACCTAGAAGGGGTAGCTAGGTGGCGCAGTGGTTAGAGCACCAGCCCTGAAGTCAGGAAGACCTGCTTTCAAATCTGGTCTCAGACACTTAACATTCCCTAGCTGTGTGACCCTGGGCAAGTCACTTAACCCCAATTGCCTCAGCAAAAAGCAAAACAAACAAACAAACAAACAAACAAAAAACTAGGAGAAAAAATAATTAAAGGAAGAGAGTAGGTTAGATTGTGATCCAGAGAAATTGCGTATTACTTCTCATGACTCCTAAATTGTTTGTATGACACATAAACCTGTCTTTTAAATGCAATTTCTAACTCAACAATGCTGTATATTTGTGAATGTTTGAATGCCATAATTTGTGAAAAAACAAAGTTCAAACCATTCAAAGAATATATTATAGGATCAGAGGTTGATAGCCATGGGGAGTCATGGACAATGGGACATCCTGAATGCTGTGAGGTGCTCACTTACCAACCTTCTTATTTAATCCTGAATTCTAACAAATTTTTAGCCATAATTTATACTTTCATTTCTAACCCTAATCTCCCACCTCTCCTAATACTCCACTATCCCAGAGCACTTTTGGAGTCTTCTTATACCTTTACAAGTACAATCTAATAATAGGTTATTATTATAACTCTTATCCACTCTTAAGCAGTGTCAATGACTTCCTAGTTGTTCCAAAAATAAGACACTCCCATGGATCTGGCCATTTTCTTTATCTAACTTCATTTTTGGTCTTTCTTTATATCTACTTCCAGGCTTCCATGGCTTCCTTCAAGTTTCAGTTAAAAGCCCATTTTCTGCGGGAAATGTTTTCTATTCATTCTTGTGCCTTTCTTCTATTGATGTGTTTTTGTTTTAGTAGATTAGCCTTATCCAACTCTATGATCTCATTTGGGTTTTTTGGCAAAGATACTTTGCAAAGTTGTGGTTTGCCATTTCCTTTTTGAATTTATTTTACAAATGGAAACTGAGATAAAGTTATATGACTTGTCTAGGGACACACAGCTAATAATTATGTAAGGCCAGATTTCACTTCAGGAAGAAGTCTTTCTGACTACAAGTCTGGCACTCTTTCCAATGAGCCACTTAGCACTACTATGTGCCTTCACTATGTGCTTAATAAATATTTACTAATTGAATCCAAAATTAATAGACTATTGGGCCTAAAGTCAGAAAGCCATCTTTTTGAGTTCAAATCTGCCCTCAGATACTATCTCTCAGATCATAGGTAAGTCATTTAACACTTTCTTTTGGTATCAGTTTCTTCATTTGCAAAATGTGCTAAAGAAGGAAATGGAAAATCATTTCAGTATCTTTTCCAAGAAAACCCCAAAGGAGACACAGCTGAACAATACCGAACAGCAACTGTTTTGTAATTAAGGATTTCAGTTTGTTACAACCCTTCCAAATAGCTTGTTAGCTCTTTGGCCTTTTATAAAAGCAGTTTTACTTTGCACATTTGATTATAGCTCCTGTGGATTTGAGAATTTATTCAGCCAGATACATACAACATGTCTCATTATTTCAGTAGGAAGGTAAATGGAAAATTTAGAAAACAATTTTTATGTCTTATTCCAATGTACTTCCTTACAGGAAGGAAATGTTATTTTCAAAAATTTAATCCCATGTAATTAAAGGATGATTAAGCCAAATTTTCTTGGTGAAATATAAAAAGTAAAGACAAAGAAATTATGGTATATTTAAAAGGATAAAAAACAAACAAACAAACTAGGAAACTGAAGAAATTATGCAAAATGTAATTGCACACAGAATTATAACAACAGACCAATACTGGTCCAGGAACTTCCCCAAAAAAGGATCCAAACTTGAAGCTTATGTAGATAGCCCTAGTTTAGGTCTACAGGAGCCTGACTTTCAAAGAGGGAAATCAGACCCAGCTGAGGTTTGACTCATGCATAGACTTCTGCATAAAAGTTGAAAATTACTCAAGTACATTGTTGTTCAGTTATGTGAACGTGTTTGCAGTGCTGTGTTGATCAATACAATTACAATTAGATTTATTTGATATAACACTCAAAAAAGCAGTACAGAATGGTAGGGAGGAAGAAAGGAAAGGAAGGAGGAGAAAGTATTTCCATCTTATTATCAGATACTTTCTGGATAGTAGATGTACTAAGGGAGGTCAGGAGATCTAGTAGAGAAGAATGCCAAAAGACCTATCTTTTCAGCAGGAAAATACTGTAACAGTGTGATTGGGGGATTCCAATAGGACTTTTCCTGCAGTTTAGGTCAGGTCACAATGGTAGACAAATCAACCAAGTCTAGAGTGCTGGGGTAGAGGAGACAAATTATGAGCTTTAATAAGTGCCTTTTCCCCCATTTATTCATTCACATAGAATACACAGCACACATAGAATTTCATAATAACAGCGATTCCTGCCAACAAAAGAAATGCTTCAAAAAAGTTCATGGGCATTGAGAAAGATTTTAAATATGATAAAATGACCAATTTATCCTATTAGACTTAAAACATGGAAAATGCAATGGAAAAGCTAAATAGAAATTTTATTCTTACCTCAGCTTGGCCCTTCCTGAGCAACTAGCTCAGGTTACATATGTCCTGGTCATGGGATCATCCTTCTATTGAAGATCACCTTTTCTAAGAAGAGTATACTTATAGAAGTTGTAGAAGTTCCTGCTGTCAGTTGAAGAAATTGTGACGTTTTCGAACTCTAGTTTGAGGAACCCTGAGGCTCTGAAATTCTTGGGTTCTTCTTTCAAGATTTCTATTTATTTACCTCTGACCACAAACAATAATCCAAGCAGATGCAGCAAGAGGTCAATACTTGTGTCCAGTTCCATGTAAGAACAGACATCATGGATGTTAGAGTGGGAGAAGATCCAAAACTGAGACTAAAAAAAGCTCCTTAGCAAATGGGAAAAGAACAAGACTAGAAATTTTCTCTCTGTCTTTGTGTCCATCTCTCTCTGTCTCTCTGTGTCTCTGCCTCTCTCTTTCTCTCAAAGGTATCAAGCATAGTTCTGGCAATGACAGAGAATGATATATAAAAACCAGTATATGTAGGGATAAGGTTAGCACCAGTTTAATTACTTGATAATGAATTCTTTGACCCAGACATTACATGAAACAAAAGAAAAAAGTGCATAAAGTAAAGATTTTTTAAAAAATTTCATCAAGTGGTAAGAACTTATTTTTATCATAATAATGCAAATGGAATCCATATGTTTAGAATATAAACTCAGGTGTTACCATCTTCTTCTTCATCTACACAAAGTCATTTATTTATATGGGAAGGAAAAAGCAAAACAAAAGAACAAAAATGTCCAAACAACATTTATTCCTTCTTTCACCCCAAACAAGGCACATAACTTTTCTCTTAAAATGATTTTTTTCTCATATAAAAGAAAAAAAAAATGTGAAGAGTTTGGACTCCATGTCCTTCTAGTTCTAAATCTGTCATCTAATTCTTGGGACAATTACATTTGACTTAAGATG
Source organism: Myrmecobius fasciatus (assembly GCA_023553655.1). Classification (NCBI taxonomy): domain Eukaryota; kingdom Metazoa; phylum Chordata; class Mammalia; order Dasyuromorphia; family Myrmecobiidae; genus Myrmecobius; species Myrmecobius fasciatus. The sequence goes on from JAJPUD010009454.1 coordinate 18,613, forward strand.
TCTTCATGAGGCAGACAAGAAAATGCAAACTAAACCTGAAATATCTACTTTATGTCATTATATCACAGTTCAAGTATTACTAAAAACTGTATTGATGGGATATGGGATAAAAATCTCCTACTCCACCATTGAATCACTATGTAATCTCTGACAGTACCTTTGCCAATACCATGACAATACTCCATGAAGAAAGTGGGAGACAGAAGTGAGGAAGGAGATAGGCAGTAGTAGCATGGTAGAGTGGAAAGGATATTACATTTGGAATAGTGGGAACATATAAATTGGGGACAAATTGAATTCTAAATATTTTTCTCAAGTGACAATGATCAAGTGATAACCTCATTAAAAAACTCTCTTAAATGAGAGGAGTTAAACTAAATATCCACTTAGTTTTCTCTTCCAAATTTGTGATTTTTGTTCTATCTAATCAGTTGAAAATTGCAACTAAGTGAATATGGGAGGACTGAGACCATAGAACTGAATTGAAATGGATAGCAGCAAAACATGGTCATTTATTTGAATCGAAATCTAAGTGGGGGAAAAAACAACAGCAGCAACAACAAAATTGTTCTACCAGAAGAGATAACAACATGAAAAGTTAAGATTTATAGAACAGGCCCTGTACACAGGAATTGGTGAAGAGCAGCAGAAGCTAGGTCAATAACAGGATACCAAAAACCTCATAGTGTTAGTGGTCAGTCAAACCAAATCAAGCTAGGGGCAAGTGATGTCACTGATTATAGGTTTCTGTTATTCAAGAAGGAATCTTTTTTAATGCATTTCTAAGATCTGGCCACACCTTCTTTTAAGGGACACTGCTATCATTTGTTGGGATGACTGGCTAAATCAAAAAGACTTAACTTCACTTTTCTTGTATACAAATTTTAAATCATAATTCAGATTATTCATTGACAACTTGCATGTCAAAAGGAATCAGCTTTCTCCATTCATATATAATCATCCAAAAATTGACATTTTAATCCATAATAATCTTCTGAATAATAACACATTACAAAAAGCACACAAAAAATTACTTACAGACCCTAGATAAAGAGTTGTCATGTTATTCAACACTCTTTTGTTATTAAAGCATTTCTGCATATTTACTTTATGAAAAGATCTCTGCTTGGATAAAAATCATTTTTATTTGGCAGATATAATATACATTCTTTTTCAAATAATCTTTCAGAATATTTATTCTTAAGTTTAGTTGATCTTTTAATGTCTGACCCCAGAAAACAAAACACCCACACATTATATTTTTGTGACATCGCAAGAGAGAATGAGTCACAAATTCAGCAGCCAAAGGATTCAGTTATTTTCTACAGTGATTTTACTTAAGACAACATTCCTTTCTAGATAATAACATAAAGAGGTCGAGCCTTCCCTGACTATCCTTGCATTAACTTAATTGTTCTGTCTTCTGAAAGAAAATCTATTTAATATCTGTGGGACCTTAACCTGTATTGGTAACAGATACAATCTGAGGGTTAAACTAGATTACCTCCAAGGTAATTTCCAACTGCTACTTGTTTTGATCTCCAATCATTTTTCATTTATGAAATATTGCCTTTTAATGCAAATTATTCTGTTCTATGTATATGTCTAACCTCTTTGACTAGAGTTTAAGGTCTTTCACTAGAGTAAAGGGACTATGTCTAAAATTTTCTAGTAGCCCTCCACAGAATCTGATCTATATTTATCTCTCTCTGTACATACACATACACACACACACACACCCTCCCACAACCCCCCATTTATATATGCATTTATTTTCTTTCTGTCCTACACTATCACCATTTTAAAAGAAAAAAAAATCCTGTAATTAACATGCATGTTCAAGCAAAATAATTCCCACATGGTCCATATACAAAACTGTATGCCTCATTCTGTACCTTGTCTATTATCACTTTTTTGTAGGGAGGTGAGTTCTCTGAAATTATGATTTTTCATTGAATTGATCATATATGTTTAAGTTTTTCCAAATTTACTTTCTTTTACGATGTTAGTGTATAATTCTCCTGTGTCTGCTCATTCTATGTTTGACTCCTCACCATTGCTCACAATATGTTGAATTCATCTTCATGATACCTCTTGGATATGCCCCTTTCTTCACTCTGATAGTACCATCACTTCACCCCTGGACTTCTGCAGTAGCTACTGGTGATTTTACCAGCTATAAGTCTCTCCTTACTCCATTGGATCCTTCACCCAGCCTCCTAAGTAAATTTCCTGAAATGCAAGTCTACCCATGTCACACAACACTTCTCAACAAACTTCTGTGACTATCAATTAAAAAAAATCATGTTAAGTATTCAAAGTTCTCCATAATCTAGTTCATACCTAGCTTTCCAGTCTTCTTATACCTTAGTCCCAATCACAGATTCTTCAATTCAATGATAATGGAATCCTCTTCTTTCTCATCCCTATTTCCTGATTTTTACATGGTTTCCTTCAAATACCAGCTAAAATTCTATTTTCTGTAGGAAGTCTTTCCTAATCTTATTTAATTTTAGTGCCTTTCTCCTCTTGATTCTTAAAGCCCTTTTTAGTATGAATATGACTTGTTTGTACATATATATAACTTGTTTGTACATAATTGGTTGCATGTAGACTCCCCCATTAGTTATAAATCTTCCAGATTTCCCTGAACTTCCATTTCTTTCACAATGTCTGAAAGTGTAGCAATATTTCACTACATTTATATACAATCATTTGTTCAGCCATATACTATGAAGCTGTCAGGTGCTCAAATAGCTTTCATTTATCCAACAAATATTAGCTCAGGTTCTACTATGTGTAAAATACTGTGTTAGGTGTTAGTTCATGGTGATACCTTTAATAGCAATGCAGCAGCTAGAATGATGAATATGAAGTAAGATGCAATGGTGTAGTATAGCAGAAACAGTACTATATTAGACTAGATGAAATAAATTTAAATCACAACTCTGACACTATGTATACCTAAGTAATTTACTATGTAACTGAAATCATTTAACCATAATGAACTTCATTTTTCTTATCTATAAAATAAAAAGGCAAGGCTAGATGGCCTCTAAGATCCTTTTTAGTTATAATGCTAGTATGGTTTTATGAGTTTGATTTTTTTTAATGGAAGGAAGGGGTAAGAGAACACAAATTTCTTAAGTGTTTACTATATGTCAGGTACTGTGCTGAAAACTACAAATATTATCTCATTTGATCCTCATAATAGCCCTCAAAATACTACCTAACAAGTACTATTAAAATTTTATAGTTGTGGAAACTGAGGCAAATTAAGGTTAAATTTTCTCAGGGTCACACATCTATTAAATATCTGAAATGGTATTTTTACTCTGACTCAAGATTCTGTGTGTGTGTGTGTGTGTGTGTAGTCATGGTTGTTGGGAGTTATGAAAGAATATGTTCTGTTCAGTGTGGGATGAAGTTACTTATGACACAAAATCCTGGAAATTTGTTATTTCAATTATTGCTGATTAGGAAAAAGACGTAGAAATAGCACAGTTATTAAAATAGTGCAGGATGAACAGGAAAAAATTAAAAGAGAGAAGATGCTAGAATTAAGAAAGACCTTTAACCTTTCCAAGTGGCCTAAACCATATTAAAATGTGATTTGAAGATATTTTATAAAAATACAATAAGATATAGACAATTTTACATGTTAAAACCAAATCAATTTATGATCCTGTTATTTGAACTGTACTCAAGTGAGGAGGAAATTGAGAGTTTTGCTGAGATTTAAAGGAATCCAGTAGGCAGAAATTAGAGAGAGCATATTTGATCATGGTACAGAGATTTCTTATCTCTTCTTATTTAAAAAATTTAAACATCAATTAAAATTTGCTTCTTTAGATTGGTAAAATGATTAGGAGCTCTTCTATTTCATTTTCAGGCAGGAATTTTTAAAATTGATAAATAAATCAAAGTAATTTTACAAATTTTATTCATAAATATTTTTTACTTTATATTTATGAATCTTAGTATGAAATATTATAATATGTGAATTAGATTCATCTTTATTATCAATAAAGCAATTCTTTTAACTCCATCAGGTGTTTGCTAATTTATAGATAGAGGCGAGTTTTGCTCTGATCTTATAATATACAATCTTTCTTCTAATGTTCTATTTTAATATTCTAAAGTACTATAATAAAGTATTCACTCAAATAATAACTTATACAATAATATCCTGACATTGATTGATCTATGTTGTTATTGAAGAATCCAATACAAATATTACACATTTTATCATTTTGTTAAAAATTTGTCAGTTATATTGTAAGTTTTTCTGGATGTGGCATTGCCTTTAGTAGGTTTGTAAAGTAACATATTCTCATCCATCAATTTCAGCAACTTATCTTGCTTATGCAAATTAGAATTCCAAAATTCATCTATTCTTTTATCAATTTACAAGGCAAAATAGAAAAGTTTTTATATTATTTTTCAATTAATTGATGACAAAGTTTTAAAGACATAGGAAACTCCCTGCTGCCACATATGATTTGTTAATCATCTTTTCAACCATATTAGTATCTATAAAACCTGTTACGAATTTCAGTTCTATTGAATAAACCATTTTATACTTAGCAATTCGGTAATACCCTATAATATTCTATCCAATTAAAAAAAAACATTTAATGAGCATCAACAATGTGCAAGTCACTGATCTAAAAAGTGAGGACATTATTAAAAAGAAAGCAGTTCCTATCCTCAAGGAGCTAATGGTCTAAAAAGGAGGATAACACACAAAAGGAGGCAGGAAAGTACTGGCATGGGGGGTAAGGGAGGAGAAGGAAGCATCAGTGAGTAGCCAGCATAGAAAGATCTTGTTTCATGGAGTTGAAACTAGTCCAAGCAGCACATTCAAAGTGGGATGAAATTAGAGTCAGGTTTCCCTTCCTTGTAAAGGAAGGCATTAGGAAGAGTTTCATACTCCACTTTCTAGACCTCAGGCTGAGAGGAATGGTGTCAATCAAATTTAATTAATTAGTAGGAATCATTATATGCAATAAGACTTTTGATCATTTAGATTTGGGGGGTTAAATTCCACTTTTGCTTATTTTTCAATATTTATTTTCATATTTATTTTCTTGCCAAAATATATTTTTTGTCAATGTAGTTTTTGTGGATACTTGAAACATCTCTTTGCCTTAGATTCCAAGGCATATATTGGTAAAGCAGTCAAAGCCAATGTACATGTTTCCATGATGAATTCTAATATTAAATTGATATTTTCTAGATTTGAGCTTTTTCATTTGTTTTTCTCTCTTTTATTAGTTTTATTATAGCAGTGAATTTTCTTTTCAAATCAATTAAATATATTTATCTGTCAGGAAGGGATTTTTCAATGTAAAGAAATAGCTGAGATAAGTTTAGATTTAGTTTTTGAATATTTCAAAAATCTATATGTAATATAGTTATTCTCAAGTTATTTCAGTTTTTTTTAGAATGTTAAAAAGTTTTATATATTTTTGGAAACCAATTTACCATTTTCTTTCTTACTAAAATGAAAGCAAAACAAATTAAAACTAAAATAGATATCATGGTATATTTAACTTTCAACATAAAATATTAAATGTTATATTTACATAATTGACTTCCATATGCAACTAACAGTCTGGAAAATATATGTCAAGGGTGTGATAGTGATAGTGACAGATTGTGTCTATGTCTGAAGTCTATAATATACTTTCACTGAAATTTGACTTCATTTGCACATATTGATTTGTTATTTTCCTACATTCATTGTCAGTTGGAGTAAATTTGTCTTTCATATGCTGAATTGGATTATAATATTGTTTTCATATAAAAAAGTGGACCCATTTATGGAAATTGTGGTATCTAAAATTCAATGAATTTAGATATTGTCCTCCAACATCTTCAGTTTTTACAAGTGAGAAATGTGTGCCTAGTTAGAGAATCATGATGTAAGGTTACAGTCTTTTAATGTTTTTCAGTCCCCTTATAACCAGCCCTCACTGATCAAAGATATGTCTGTTTAAAAAAAAGAAGAGAAAAAAGAAAACTGGAGAGATGGAAGGAATAATTCAGAAAGAAGAACAAGATCAAAAGAACATGTATCTGTAAACTTATCTACTTGGGCCTTTAGTGGTGTCCCAGGTCTCTCTTTCACTTTCTCCTTTATGTATTGTTTGTGTAATGAAAATGGAAAATTTCTAGCAGATAACTCTGGAAGCTTAAATGGATATTTTACCTACAGTAAGTATTCAAATAAGAAACAGATGGCAACTTCTTAGAAACTAAGTACTTCCCTCAAGGGAGAAAGTGAAGTGTTAAAACATTTTACCATTGCACTGGAGCAGATAATTAGAGTAATTACAACTCTTAAAAAACATACAGCCAGGTCTAGACCCAACTGAAACTATAAAAATTGTGGAGGAAACAAATTAGAAGACCTAGGACAAGGTAATCAGCTATCAAATATAGTAGTATGGATAATGATGTGCTGAGAGGGTAGACATCTTTTGGCTACCTCAAAATGAGGTTTAAACTTGAAGTTAAAGTGTTGTGCTCTTTTGCCTTTTTGACTAAATTTTATGAGAGGTAAAAAGTAGTTATTTTGGAGCTAGATGGATTTTGCTTTTGAATAAAATAAAGTTAATTTGCCTAAATACATTCATTTTTGAACTGATTTCAGTCAACCTAATATGTGTATATAAACATATTTCCGGTTATAACACATTCTTGTTTTGATTTGTTTTTCTATTAAAAAAAATAAAAATAAATAGATTATCACCAGTCCTTTGGGATCAAACTCAACATACTCAACAGTTCAGACTCACTGGGCCTTAGCAGTTGCAATCACTAAGAAGTGAAGGAACAAGGAATCTACAGAATTGCCTTGTTTAAATCAAATAATACTTTTTTTTTTTTAAAAAGGCCTTCTTTTTTTGCAATTCAGAGATGAAGTTCTGAGAACAATTTCAATTTGTCTATCAAAATTAGCATCTTAAAACTTGATTGCTTCCTCTTTTCCACTTCAACATTTTATTTCCTCTATATTTGAACCTTAAGATCTTTAGATATAAGTACAATATTTACTATACTTGAAAAGTGAAATTGTTCTGCCCTAGTAATTGGATTGGCTTAAATACTTATGGCTAGTGACAGTCAATTTCATTTGATTTTAAATGTTACTGTAACAGTACAGAAATGCTGTAAAGATGATAGATTCCAGTGATACAGTTAGATTGTCAGGAACATCAATACCAGGAAGCTAGGTGGTAGGAACTGAATTGAAACAATGATCTTAGAGTCAAGAAGATGTAAAATCAAATCTAAGACATTAATTATAGATATGTAATTTTTGGCAAGTTTTTAAACTTTAGTAAAGTTCAGTCTTATCTGTGAAATGGAGATAATATTTCACAGAATTGAGCATATGTTACTCTTATATAAATGGCAATAGCCTGCAGGATTTATACAAGAGGGAGCAATGCTTTTTTATGTAAACATGGATAGAATCACATGAAAGTTTCTGGAGGGATTTTAAAATTTTTACATAAATATTTAGAAATGTAAATAATCTTTTTTTTCTTTTAAGTTGCTAAAATATTTTCAGGACAACAAACATAAATGAGGTATTTACACAAAACTTGAAGTTGTATATAAGAAAACAAAGATAAAGATTCTCCCTAAGAACTAGTCATGTACAACTAATATATAAAAACAAAAGCCATTCCTCAATTGCTAAGCAAAGGAAATGAACAAACAGTTCTCAAAGGAAAATTTGCAAACTATTAACCTTAAGAAAGAATGTTCCAAAATTCTAGTAGAGAGAGAAATATAAGTGTATATAATATTAATGAGGAATAAAAAGAAGCATGAAATATACTGGAGTGATTTGCCGTTTCCTTCTCCAGCTCATTTTACAGATGAGGAAACAGAGTTCAGCAAAGCTAAGTGATTTGTTCAGAGTTAATAAGTGTCTGAGACCAGATTTGAATTCATGTCTTCCAAAAAAGACATATGAGAAGGTCCTCATACCATTCCTTTTCAGAGGTAGGTAGTCTATGAGTATAAAATATATTCTGTAATTTCAGATTTTTTTTCCACTATATTAATCGGATTTGTGATTTTTGTCTTCCTATTTTTCTTCATAAAAATGCCTGCTATGTAGGAGGATGGGGGATACCATAGAAATTTTATTGGTATAAGAAAAATGATTAAAAAAAAGAATTCGTGAAATCTATTTCCTATAAAACTTTATTAAAATTGACCCTCATATTGATTTGGTTATTCACAGGTGTTCTCAGACCACATCCTTACACATATTTTTATAATGTCTCCCACATTAGAATGTGAGTTTCTTGATGGCAGCAAACATTTTTGCCATTGTCTTCACATGGTAAGTTTTTCACAGTGATTGATTTGTAGAAAGCACTTAAATGCCTCTTGATTTACTGACATATACTGCAACTCTTAACATCATGTTTTTGCCTCTTTTAATTCTAAATTTTTAGATAAAGAGATCATAGCTCCAATAAAAATACAATAATTTCATTGGCATGACAATTATGACACGTTTTTATGATTTTATATATACCTGCATGGTGAAGATTGAATATTATTAGGGTAGGGAATCAGAGAAAAATTTAGAAAACTATAACACAATGCATATGACTCCCATCTGGATGAATAAATGTAATGCTAACTAAATATGGTAACAATGATGCGTGTTATCTTTCTAAAACTTTAATATCATTATAGATTAAAATCATGTAATATTACTTGTCTTTATATGGCATGAAAGACTTTGCAGTGTCTGTATTGATTCTCACAACACTACATTTATACATTCATTTAAATGCAACATCTCATTGGTATGGTCACTTTTTTCACTAATACAAGAGATTATGTCATGTCCTTTTAAACACTTCATAAATACAATTCTTTACATTGAATGTCCAATTCCTTTTCTGGGGTTCCATGTATGTAATGTCTCCTGTTCTACTTCTTGTATATGGTTTATCTTTGATGATACATTTAAATTTTTTTTAAATTTTTAACTTAAATACAAAAAAGACAAAAAAGAAGAGAACATGTCCATGTATATAGTACAACATAAAAAGGGGATTAAAAAATCATAGATTTTCATTTCAAAGTTTGATTTTTTTTAAACTATACAATTAAAAAAACCCTACACATCTATTTTCTATGTTTTTCTGTGCTGCTTTCAAGGTTATCTTTTATGCTCTTCTGTGAACCTTTTTTCCCTCATCCCAGAGAAGGCTGCCATTAGACAAAAGTATTTATCTACATATGTACACACATAAAAGTAAATATGCACATATATATATTCACATATATAAGTAAATATGCACACACATATATATATACACATATGTAAAACCATATTATACATACTTTTATTTATTAGTTCTTTCCCTGTATATGGATAGTATAGTTCCTTTGTATTTGATTTGAATATTTACAAAACTCAAAATATTTTATTCATTCATAATAGCTCTTAGAACAATATTGCTGTTATTTTGTAGGACATTTTATTCTTTATTATTTGATAAAAATTTCTCCATTCTTTCTATAATTTTCTATGATTAACTAGCTCATAATTATTTATAGTGTAGGGGTATTCCATCACAGTTATATACCACAACATTTTCAACTAATTGAGAGACATCCCCTCAAGTTCCAGTTTTTTACCACCAAAAGAAGAGTTGATAAAATATTTATTTATACCTTTGGAAACAGACTTAATAGTGGTATTTTTTTTCTTTCTTTCTTTTTTCTTTTTTCTTTTCTTTTTTTTTTGCTGAGGCAATTGGGGTTAAATGATTTGCTCAAGGTCACACAGCTAGGGAATGTTAAGAGTCTGAGGCTACATTTGAACTCAGGTCCTTTTGACTTCAGAGCTGGTGCTCTATCTACCGCACCACCTAGCTGCCCCAATAGTGTTATTTGTGGGCCAAAGAGTCTACAAAGTTAAGTTTTATTTTTGGTGATATAGATTGTTTTCATACACCATGAATTTTCATTGAAGTCTGTGTCATCTGCAATTATGATTCTTCTGACACCATACTATTCCATGATAAATAATCTCAAGATACCTTCCAACTCTAAATCACATAGCATCAATAGAAATATCTTGCACTTAAAATGGTAAGCTGCTATGTCATCAAACAGGGAAGAATGAGTATCTCAAATAATGTCTGATTTTTCTCTGTTTTCAACTCTAGGCCTGAGATAGACCCCATATGTCAGAGCAAAGAAGAATGGCAACAATTTTTTATTAATCACTTAATATATAACAATGACAGTGCTAAACATCAGGCATATAAATGAAAGCAAAAAGAAAGATTCTCTGTTCCCTGAAGGAGCTTATATCCTAATGGGGTAAGACAACAAATAAATAAATTAAAAAACAAAACAAAACAAAACAAACAAACAAACAAACAAAAAAACCAGTTGAGGAGAATTCTGGGAAGATGGCTGACTAGGTCAGAAAATTCCATATTCTTCACATTTCCCCCCAAACAGAACAAAATTGTGACTCAAGGCAAACGTAGACCAGTGAAAGACAAAATGTGGCGCAGAACAAGGTTCCTCCTGGGATAACCAGAGAAGACCCAAAGAAAGACCCCAGGACTGGGGTATAACCAGGCTAGCTCTGAAGAAGTAGCAAGTTAGGGGCCCTGGGGTATCTGGGTTCATGGAAGCTTCAGACTAAACCACAGGAACTTTTACCTCCTGGACAGCCTGGAGAGTCAGGACAATGTGAGGGAATCTCTGCTAATTAAGAATGGCAGGTACAGTTGTGTTGCTGAGATGCTGCCCTGAAAAAAGAAGGAACTAGTACAGCAGGTGATTGTAGAAGTAGTGGGCAAGAACTGCTGGCTGCAGGCATAGCAGGATAGTAGAGATTTTGGTTTGAGGTTCCAGATTAGAGGGGGAAGCTGAAGTAAAGCTAGAGGCACCATTCCCTCCTCATCACAGTAGAGGTACTTACATTAATAGTTTTCTTAAAAAAAAAAAAAAGAACAAAGAAGAAAGAGCCCAACCATAGAAATTTACTATGGGAAGACTAGGGTTCATCTTCAGGGGACAACAGTGGCATAAAAAGCCTTTTCTACCCC
>JAJPUD010009454.1:35038-50901 GCA_023553655.1 Myrmecobius fasciatus
CATATGATTATCTCAATAGATGCAGAAAAAGCCTTTGACAAAACCCAACACCCTTTCCTATTAAAAACACTAGAGAGTATAGGAATAAATGGGCTTTTCCTTAAAATCATCAGTAGCATCTATTTAAAACCATCAGCAAGCATCATATGTAATGGAGACAAACTAAAACCATTCCCAATAAGGTCAGGAGTGAAACAAGGCTGCCCACTGTCACCATTACTATTCAATATTGTATTAGAAATGTTAGCTTTAGCAATAAGAGAAGAAAAAGAGATAAAAGGAATCAGAGTAGGTAATGAAGAAACCAAATTATCACTCTTTGAAGTTGACATGCTGGTATACTTAGTGAACCCTAGATACTCAACTAAAACACTACTAGAAACAATTCACAAGTTTAACAAAGTGGCAGGATTCAAAATTAATCCACATAAATCATCAGCATTTTTATATATTACAACAAAGTTCAGCAGCAAGAGATGCAAAAAGAAATTCCATTCCAAATAGCAGATGATAGGATAAAATATTTGGGAATCTATCTGCCAAGGAAAAGTCAGAAACTATACGAACTAAATTACACAACACTTTCCACACGAATAAAATCAGACCTAATCAATTGGAAAAATATTAAGTGCTCATGGGTAGGTAGAGCAAACATAATAAAAATGACAATACTACCCAAACTAATCTACTTATTTAGTGCCATACCAATCAAACTCCCAAGAAATTATTTTACAGATCTAGAAAAAATAGTAGCAAAGTTCATTTGGAAGAACAAAAGCTCAAGGATCTCAAGGGGATTAATGAAAAAAAAAGGCAGATGAAAGTGGCCTTGCTGTACCAGATCTAAAACTATATTATAAAGCAGCGGTCATCAAAACCGTTTGGTACTGTACTGGCTAAGAAATAGAGCAGTCGATCAGTGGCACAGGATAGGATATCAGGACAATCTAGGCAATAACCTTAACAATCTAGTATTCGATAAACCCAAAGACCCCAGCTTTTGGGATAAATACTCACTTGTTGGAAACAAGTGTGGAAGAAATTAGGGCTTGACCCATACCTAACACCATATACCAAGATTAGATCTAAATGGGTTCATGATCTAGATATAAAGAGGGACTTTGTAAGCAAGTTAGAGGAATGTAATATAGTTTATCTCTAAGACCTGTGGAGATGAAATAAATTTATGTCCAAAGAAGACCTGGAACTCCTAATTGAACAACAGATGGATAATTTTGATTATATTAAGTTAAAAAGTTTCTGTACAAATAAAAAAAATTCAGACAAGATTAGGAGGGAAGCATCAAATTGGGAAATCATCTTTACATTTAATGGTTCTGATAAAGGCCTCATTTCTAAAATATATAGAGAATTGTCTCATATATATAAGAATTCAAGCCACTCTTCAATAGATAAGTGGTCAAGGGATATGAACAGACAAGTTTCAGATGATGAAATTAAAACCATCTCTAGTCATATGAAAAGTTGCTCCAAATCACTATTGATCAGAGAAATGCAAATTAAGACAACTCTGTGGTACCAGTACACACATGTCAGATTGGCTAAAATGACAGGAAAAGATAACGATGAATGTTGGAGGTTATGTGGGAAACCTGGGACACTAATACATTGTTGGTGGAACTGTGAAGGGATCCAACCATTCTGGAGAGCAATTTGGAGCTATGCTCAAAAAGTTGTCAAACTGTGCATACCCTTTGACCCAGCAGTGTTTCTACTGGACCTATATCCCAAAGAGATCTTAGAGGAGGGAAAGGGACCCACCTGTGCAAGAATGTTTGTGGCAGCCCTTTTTGTAGTGGCTAGAAACTGGAAACTGAAGGGATGCCCATCAATTGGAGAGTGGCTGAATAAATTATGGTATATGAATGTTATGGAATATTATTGCTCTGTAAGAAACGACCAGCAGGACGATTTCAGAGAGGCCTGGAGGGACTTGCATGAACTGATGCTGAGTGAAACGAGCAGAACCAGGAGATCATCATACACAGCAACAACAGTATTACATGATGATCAATTCTGATGGACATGGCTCTCTGCAACAAAGAATTGTCTCAAACCAGTTCCAATTGTTCACTGAAGAAAATCATATACACGCTGAGAGAGGGAAATGAAATATGGACCACAAAGTAACGTTTTCATGATCTCTATTGACATTTGCTTGCATTGTGTTGCCTTTCTCTGGTTCTTTTTTTTTTCTTGTAGATAGGATTTTTCTTGCATAACTTCTCAAGCATTTCAACATTATTCACATGTAGTGGACTTCCTGCCATCTAGGGGAGGGGAGGGGACTGGGGGTAAAATTTGTAATGGAAAGTGTTGTAAAGATCAATGTTGGGGAACTACCCATATATATGTTATACAAATAAAAAGCTTTAATAAAAAAAATACATTAGATACATAGACATGACGATGAACAGGACACCCAGTCAATGATTTAATGAGATTAGAGCAGTCATTTAGGCTACTATATGGAGTTATTATATGTTAAGTAATAAAATTTCTTATCTGGCACATACAAATTAATATTTGCATCATATTTTACCTATAAAATATTTATTGTAACAACAATTTTTTCCATTTTACATGAGAAAAAGGAAAGTTGCAAAAAATTATGAGACTCATGGGTAGATGGCAGAGTAAGAGATATTTTAAGGGTAGGACTCAACCATGTCAATTTATATTCTCTTTCAGCTCCTGCATCTCTAATTTTTCAAATATCCCTATCCCTCATTCCAGCACCTTTGCAGCCAATATCGTGTCATCCATATGAATGCAAGGAAGTTAAGAAGTGGCAAGCCATTAATCAGTTTTGCTGCTGAAGTTGCTGTTGGTGGTATTCCTCTAAGTCTCAAGGATACTTCCCCCCTCCCTCCAAGCTATGGTCCATTTAAACCCAAGTTTTTCTTAGAAAATTGCCAAAGAAACCTCTATTTCCTGTGTCCATCTAGTTCTTCTGTGAAGTGGTGGACATCTTTAACAAATGTCAAGACTCAAGAAATATGCTGGCATCCCCTATCCATTGAATTCCCTGTCTTCAAAGCAGACAGAGACAAGGAAGAAATGAGGGAAGAAAGTCAGTCAATCGATCAAGATTTTCCTATCTCAAAGATAATGATGAATGGTGGAGAGGATATAAGAAAACTGGGATGCATATATTGTTGATAGAGTTGTGAACTGATTCAACCATTCTGGAGAACAATTTGGAACTATGCTCAAAGGGCTATCATACTGGGCATGTCCTTTGATCTAGTAGTCTTTCTACTGGGCCTGTATTCCAAAGAGATCATAAAAATGGGAAAAGGAAGGCAGCTAGATGGCACAGTGAATAGAGCACCAGCCCTGAAGTGAGGAGGACCTGAGTTCATATCTGGCCTCAGACACAACCTTTCCAAGGTGTGTGATCCTAGGCAAGTCACTTAACCCCAATTGCCTCAATAAATAAATATATAAAAAAGGGAAAAAGGACCCATATGTGCAAACATTTTTTATAGCAGCCCTTTTTGTAGTGACAAGGAATTAAAAAATGAGGGGATACCACTCAGTTGGGAAAAAGACTCAATAAATTATGGTATATGAATGTTTTTAAACATTATTGTTCTATGAGAAATAATCATCAGAATAATTTCAGTAAAGCCAAGAACTAATTGTAAGTGAACTGAATAGAATCAAGAGAACAATATTCACAGCAACAAGATTATATGATGATTGATTCTGATGGACATGGCTCTTTAATAGAAAGGTGATTCAGGCCAGTTCTAATGGTCTTGTGATGGAGAAAGTCATCTGCACCGAGAGAGAGGACTGTGGGAGCTGAGTGTGGAATACAACTGACAATTTCCACTCTTTTTGATTATTGTTTCCTTGCATTTTTTTCTTTCTCATTTTTTTTCTTTTTGATCTGATTTTTCTTGTGCCGCATGATAATCTTAGAAATATGTATGGAAGAATTGTGCATGTTTGACATATCTTGGATTACTTGCCATCTAGAAGAGGGGGTAGGGGAAAGGGAAAGAGAAAAAATGTGGAACACAAAGTTTTGAAAGGGTGAATGCTGAAAACTATCTGTGTATATGTTTTGAAATTTAAAAATCTTTAAAAAATAAAATAAAATAAGATTTTACTATTTCTAGTAGAAGAATAGTTAATAAAGTAGGTTTTTAGAAGGAGAAGAATGATGAATTATTGAAGTTGCATGATGATGTTAGATCCTTGGGTAGGCTTTGACACTGGTTGCTGTTAAAATTAGGCTATTGACATCTATATACAGAGATATGAGAGTCACTGCCTGCCTAAAAAATCTGAGGGAATTTATGAAAATAACTAGACCAATGACCAAGGGAAACTTCCATTTTACTACTGTTTAGTTCTTCTCTGTACTTAGAGAGCTATACATCATTCACTGCAAACTGTATCAGCTAACATGTAGGTCCAAAGCACTATTTTAAAGGACAGCTGGATCTGAATCACGGGTATAAGACTATGGTTTTATTATATTATTTTTTTAAATTATTTTTTATTAAAGCTTTTTATTTGCAAAACATATGCATGGATAATTTTTCAATACTGACCCTTGCAAAGCCTTGTGTTACAAATTTTTCCCTCCTTCCCCCTACCCCATCTCTAGATGGCAGGTAGTCTAATACATGTTAATTATGTTAAAACATATGACAACTCAAATATATGTATACATATTTATACAGTTATCTTGCTATACATAAAAAAATCGGATCTATAAGAAAAAAAAAGAGAAGGAAAACAAAATGCAAGCAAACATCAACAGAGAACATGAAAATGCTATATTGTGGTCCACACTCAGATCCCCCAGGCCTCTCCCTGGATGTATGTGGCTTTCTTCATCACTGAACAATTGGAACTGGTTTGAAACATCAAATTGTTGAAAAGAACCATGTCCATCAGAATTGATCATTGTATAGTCTTGTTTTTGCCATGTATAAGGGTTTCTTGGTTCTGATCATTTCACTCAGCATCAGTCCATGCAAGTCTCTCCAGGCTTCTCTGAAATTATCCTGCTGGTCGTTTCTTACAGAACAATAATATTCCATGATATTCATATATCATGGTTTATTCAGCCATTCTCCAGTTGATGGGCATCCATTCAGTTTCCAATTTCTTGCCACTACAAAATGGGCTGCCACAAACATTCTTGCACATGTGGGTTCCATTCCTTCCTTTAAGATTTCTTTGGGATATAGGCCCAGTAGAAACACTGCTGGGTCAAAAGGTATGCACAGTTTGATAACTTTTTGAGAATAGTTCCAAACTGCTCTTCAGAATGGTTGGATCCATTCACAGTTCCACCAACAATGTATCAGTGTGCCAGTTTTCCCATATCCCCTCTAAAATTTGTCATTATCTTTTCCTGTCATCTTAGCCAATCTGACAGGTGTTTAGAGGTATCTCAGAGTTGTCTTAATCTGCATTTCTCTGATCAATAGTGATTTGGAGCACTTTTTCATATGACTAAAAATAGTTTTAATTTCATTATCTGAAAATCATCTGTTCATATCCTTTGATCATTTATCAACAGGAGAGTGGCTTGAATTCCTATAAATTTGAGTCAGTTCTCTATATATTTTAGAAATGAGGCCTTTATCAGAACTTTTAAATGTAAAAATGATTTTCCAGTTTATTGCTTCCCTCCTAATCTTGTCTGCATTAGTTTTGTTTCTACAAAAATTTTTTAACTTAATATAATCAAAATTATCTATCTGGTGTTCAATTAAGGGTTTCAATTCTTCTTTGGACACAAATTCCTTTTTTTTCTCCACAGATCTGAGAGGTAAATTATCCTATGTTCCTCTAATTTGCTTATACTATCACTCTTTATGTCTAAATCATGAACCCATTTAGATTTTATCTTGCTATGTGGTGTTAGATGTGGGTCAAGCCCTTATTTCTTCCATCCTAGTTTCCAATTTTCCCAGCAGTTTTTGTCAAATAGTGAGTACTTATTCCAATAGCTGGGGTCTTTGATTTTGTCAAATACTAGATTGCTATAATTGTTGCTTAGTTTGTCCTGTGATACTATCCTATGGCACTGATCGACTGCTCTATTTCTCAGCCAGTACCAAATCGTTTTGATGACTGCTGCTTTATAATACAGTTGTAGATCTGGCACAGCAAGGCCACCTTCTTCAGCATTTTTTTCATTAATTCTTTTGAAATTCTTGACCTTTTGTTCTTCCAGATGAACTTTGTTACTATTTTTTCTAGATCTGTGAAATAATTTCTTGGGAGTTTGATTTGTATGGCATTAAATAAGTAGATTGATTTGGGTAGTATTGTCATTTTTATTATATTTGCTCCGCTTACCCATGAGCATTTTAAGTTTTTCCAATCGACTAAGTCTGATTTTATTTGTATGGCAAGTGTTTTGTAGTTTAGTTCATATAGTTCCTGACTTTCCCTTGGCAGATAGATTCCCAAATACTTTATACTATTGACAGTTATTTGGAATGGAATTTCTTTTTGTCTTTCTTGCTGCTGAACTTTGTTGGTAATATATAAAAATGCTGAAGATTTATGTGGATTTATTTTGTATCCTGCAATTTGGCTAAAGTTGTGAATTGTTTCTAGTAGTTTTTTAGTTGAGTCTCTAGGGTTCTTTACATATATAATCATGTCATCTGCAAAGAGTGATAATTTAGTTTCCTCATTATCTACTCTAATTCCTTTAATCTCTTTTTCTTCTCTTACTGCCAAAGCTAACATTTCTAATATAATATTAAATAATAATGGTGACAGTGGGCAGCCTTGTTTCATGCCTGATCTTATTGGGAATGGTTCTAGTTTGTCTCCATTACATATGATGCTTGCCGATGGTTTTAAGTAGATGCTACTGATCATTTTAAGAAAAAGCCCATTTATTCCTATACCCTCTAGTGTTTTTAATAGGAATGGGTGTTGGATTTTATCAAATGCTTTTTCTGCATCTATTGCAATTATTATATGATTTTTGTTAGTTTGTTTATTAATATAGTTGACTAGGCTGATAGTTTTCCTAGCAGATCGGCTGATTGACTTCTGGTGCTGGGCAATCAGGACCAGGTCCGGGGTTCTCAGAAGTTTACAATATATCTTTTATAAAAGGCAGATTTGCCAAAGCACCAGCTTGTATGCAGGACAGAGTGGCCCTAGAGGCTCACAGAAACTTCGCAGGAGCTTAGAATCTGCCCTGCTGATTCCCGGCCTGGCTTCCTGCCTCTTCTTCCTGTGTTGCCATCTGGGCTTGGCAGACTATCCCTCTGACTGAATGAAACAGACCTGTTCTAACGTTATTCCAAGGTAACTTCTGGGAATGTGTTGTACGCCAAATATTTGGGGGCGCTTTGACTCCAAAAGCAGTTTAGAGGCTTCATCTGCTGTTGGTTTGAGAGAAGGTCAGAGGAGGTCACAGAAAGTCATGTCTACTCTCCACGGTCTTGGCTCCCGTCCCAGTTTTATTATATTATGAAAATACCTTCCTGAATGATCTCTGGAAAGGGCAAGGAGAAGCTAAATAACATATAAAGGCCAAGATTTTTTTTTTCTGAGAAGAAATATACTTCATGACATTTTCTTTCTCATAATGAGAGACACTGAAACCATCTAATCTCCACTGGATGATCTAGACTTCTTGAGAATCACCAAAGTGAGGCCAAATTTTAGTATTTGCCACTCAAGATAAAGAGGAAATAATTGCAATACTAAGGAAAATACTGAGCAAGGGCCAAAGTACCAAAATTAGCAAAATAATAAAGAGGGCACCTTGCCACAGAAGACATAGAACTCAACAATATATAATGCATAGCACCTTATACTAAAGAGCAAAAAAATCTATATATCTAGATTCTAGATGAGGTAGTCCCAGATCTGCCTCATCTAGAATCATCAAGAATTTGAGCTCTTATTGATGTAGTCTTGAAGAAAGAATAGGATATTTCCATTATATATGTCACAGAGACTCCATCCTTTCTTGTCTAGAAAAGTCTGCAAAAGACTATATAGGAGCCTTGAAGTCATAATGACATAAAGACATAATGAAGACAAAATGTCTATGAAACAATTTTGGCTTCTTGACACTCACAGTACTGTGGGCCCCAGGAACTACAGTACGGGGAATATGCTCCTGGATATCAGATATCAAGTCATTCTAATCCCAGGCAACCCTGATATACACTGGGTCTTCTCAAACCCTATCTGAGTAATAGGAGATGGTACTATCCAAGACATCCAGAATGCTGTGGATGTTAATATGAGAGAGATTAGAATATCAAATGTCTTCTTTTCCTTAGCCCATAAGTAAGACTCTAGTGCTAAGATTATTGTCTTTACTATTGTGAATAAGCCTGATGCTGTCAACCCATCACTAGAAATAAAGAAAGGTCAGAGAACATCATGTCCCATTCTGCCAGGAGGTACCCTCTATCCTCCTGAGGTGTCAAAATGTATCACACACGCACACACACACACACACACACACACACACACACACACACACAAAATCTGCATTAGCTGATTGAAAGTGAAATAAAAAGAATGATTATAGATTACATTTGCATCCATGTAAATGATAAGATCATAAAAAGCAAATAAAAACCAGTCATTAGGGGAAGGTAATAGAAAGTTCTAGAAAATATATATTATACCCTTTCTTTCAGCAAGATAATAATAGATAAACTAGTACAAAATACCACCACTATTGCCAAATGAACCTGTTGATGATGTTTTTACTTAATTAATTTTGTCAGAAATGGGAAGGTTCATTTTGGGAAATAGAGGACTTTATTGTAAAGTAAAAAAAAAAAAGAAAATCTCAATAAAACATAATATTAAAAAATAAAGCCCCATCTTTTCAACAATGAGGTGATTCAAACCAATTCCAATACACTTGTGATTGAGTCATCTGAATCCAGAGAACTATGGAATTTTAATATGTATCAAAGCACAATATTTTCACCTTTGTTGTTGTAGTCATTTATTTGTTTTTTGTTTCTTTCCCATGTTTCTTTTTCCCTTTTTATCTGATTTTTTTTGTGCAACATGACAATGTGGAAATATGTTGAAAAGAAGAGCATATGTTTAAACTACATTGGATTACTTGTCATCTATTGGAGGGGAAAGAGGGGAAAAGGCAGATAGAAAAATTTGGAATACATAAGTTTTATAAGGGCAAATGTTGAAAACTCTTTTTTGTATGTATTTGGAAAAATAAAAGTTTTTATAAAAAAATAAAGTCCAAAGAGATCAGAAGGTCAAACTAAAGATAATAAATGGCAGACTGGGAACCCAATCAAGACCTTCTGTGAGAGGAAGTTTCTGAATCATTTAATAATTGATTCTATCCTGTAATTGACTCTATTCTCTATTACTGACCCATTTTGTCAGACATTTCTTGTTTTTCAGTTAAACGCAGGAATACAGTTCCCCTTGTGGGTTAATCGGATAGTTGAAAAGAAAAAAATATTATCCCTCATATTTTTAGCTATTGGGACATCTTATTGCTTTATTTAAGTACCAATTAGATTAACCTGTAACCATCACCCAAGACAAATTTTTCCCTCCTTTTCTTTCCTTGGGCAGTTAAAAAATATTTGATCTCCTTCAAGGGAACTGTGAGGAGGATGGTGCTAATACCCTAAATAAGATTACAATGGATGATAAATCCCATAAAACAATGAACATTCCTTAATTGTCAGAGAGGAGCTCAAATAGCAACATTTGAATGCCACTTCACTTTTTCTAGTATAGTCAATTGTAATTAACAATTACACTTCCTCCTTTTCTGCCTTATCAATAAAGAGGGTATCCTGTTGCTTTTCATGGAGGTCACTGAAGGTCATCAGTTTGAACCACTTTGTTAACAGTTATATGCATCACTGTTAATAAATTAATTTTTCTTGGCCTATGTACCTCAGTATACCTTTATTGAATTAACTCACTACATGTGTCTTAGTCTATTCTTTTTACTTTCCTATACTTTTATTGATCCTTAAATATGATTTCATTGATATGAAAAACTCTTCTATACCAGATTGGGAAATTTGTGTGGAACTCTTCAAAAATTAACCTGGAGTCATTAAAGGTGAAATGAACTTATTCCTGGTCAAAAAGATTGCATGTTAGAAGCTGGGATTAAAACATTTTATATATATAACTTATATACCTATAATACACACATATATATGAGTGTATGTGTATGACAGTGTTGGACAATTGAATCACATTTTATAAAGCAATAGATCCTAGCAAATTTATTTTGAATTTTTTCTTACATGATTAAATTAGTAAGTGAAATTCTAAGCAGCGAATTTCATTTAGAAGAATAAAACAACAATTTAATTAAGGAAATGCACAGCATGATATGGATAGAACACAAATTATAACTAGAAATTAGTCTGGAAATATAGGATACATAAATGAAATAAAATTTGGAAGAATGTTAACAGTCAGTGACCTCAGAAGCTCATGTTTCAGCAATAGAATTTGAGATTTCATTTTCCTTCACTTAGCATTATGAGCACACAGAGTAATGCTTTATTGTACTCTTCTTTTGTAGGAAACACCAAAATTACTTTAGGCAACAACTTCTTTGGAGGCAAAAAAAAAAATTGTAAAATTATTGCATTTAGGAAAATGGCTGTTCCATTGTGGCAAAGTCTGCCTCTGGTTCCATACCTATGAGCAATGATTTAGCATGGTTAATTAAACTTTATTAGTTTTCCATCTTTTTTACTGTTCTTTTTAATTTTAAAGGAAATATTACTGGGGTTCAATTTGTTAGGGAAATTAACTTCAAATATTGAAAGGAAACTTTTTTGTATGAGTCAGAAGAAAATTTTGAAAGAGAATATTTTTTTTCTATTTAGAAAGAAGAATTTCTCTTAGTCTTTGGTTCTAAGCCTCATAAAAATAACATTTCAATTAGTGTTTTGAATATCAAAGACAATGAATGGCCATTCATGTATGGTTCCTTCTTAATAAAGAGTTGTCTGACAAACCAACAATTATAGAAGAGGTCACGCTGAAAGCACTGTATCAAAACAAACAATCCAAAAAACAACAACAAAATTTCCCCAAACCTACTGAATACCTATGTATCTTCCATCCTTACTATTCATACTTTGTCCCCATTAGTTTTGGTTCTCTTTATCTCCAAGTGGACTCCTTATTAGTTAGGAGACTAATAATATTTCATCTATTTGCTCTTTTTTAAAATAATATTTTATTTCCCCTACAATTACATGTCAAGACAATTTTTCCATGTTTTTACAAGTTTTTGACCTCTTTTTTCCCCCTCACTCTTTCTTCTCTTTTGAAAATGGTTAGATATATGTTTTACATAGGCTATCATGTAAAATATATTTATGTATCAATAACAGCTGTGGGAGAAGAAACAGATCAAAAGGGGAAAAATTGAAAAAATGAAGAAAAAAAATCTCCAATCTGCATTCAGAGTCTGTAAGTTCTTGATAGCAATTTTTTTTCTTGAGTCCTTTGGACTTGTCTTGGATCATTGTGTTTGTGAGAAGAGCTGAGTCATTCATAGTGAATCATCACATAATGTTGTTGATAATGTTTATTATGTTTTCCTGGCTTTGGAAAATACTCTCATTTTACTTTGCACCAATTTGTACAAACCTTTCCAAATTTTTCTGAAATCTTTGTTAATCATTTATCATTGCACATAGTATTCCATTATGCTGATATACCACAGCTTGTTCAGCTATCCCACAATTGATGGATATCCCCTCAGTTGCCAATATTTTACCTCATAAAAATAGCTGCTATAAACATTTTTGCACATGTAGATTATTTTCCCTTTTTATGATCTCTTTGGGATACAAATTGAGTTGTGTTTCTGCTAGATCAAAGAGTATGCCCAATTTGGTTGGCCTTTGGATCACAGGTTATCGATTAGCATTTTTTATAAGTCCTTCAGAGTAGTCTTAGATCATTGCATTGCTGATAACAGCAAAGTCATTCACAGCTAATCATCCCACACCATTGCTATTACTTTGTGCACACCATGTGTCACTTAGCATGAGTTTAGGGAGGACTTTTCAAGTTCTTCTGAGAGCATCCTGTTCAACATTCCTTGTAGAACAAGAATATTTTATCATAATCATATATCCAAATTTATCCAGCACTTCCCCAATTTGTGGGCATCCCCTCAGTTTCCAATCCTGTTTCCTGAGAAAAGAAGTACTATAAATATTTATTTGTATATAGATAATTTTCCTTTTTTCTTAGGTCTCTTTTGGGATACATTCCTAGTTGTGGTGCTGTTAGATCAAAGTATATACACAGTTTTATGGCCCTTTTGCCATAGTTCCAAAGTGCTCTATAGAATGGTTGAATCAGTTTACAATTCCACCAATGCATTGATATATCATTTCCTCCACATTCCCTCCAAGACTTGTCATCTTTCTATTTTGGTCCTTTTGTCAATCTAATAATATGAAGTAGCGTATCAAAAATGTTTTAATTTGCATTTTTCCAATTAATAATGAGTTACAGTATTTTTTAATATGACTATAAATAATGATTATTTCATCTGAAAACTGTTCATATCTTATTATTTATCAATTGGGGAAGGGCTATTATTTTTTATAAATATAACTTGATTCCCTATACATTTGAGAAATGAGACCTTTATCAAAGAAACTTTCTTCAAAATTCTTTTCACAATTACTCTTGCTAACTGTATTCTCCTTACCCATTTATTCTGATCTCTCTCTCTCTCTCCCTCTCTCTCTCTCTCTCTCTCTCTCTCTCTCTCTCTCTCTCTCTCTCTGTTTCTCTCTCTGTCTCTCTCTGTCTGTCTCCTTTTATCCTATTCCTCCTCAAAATGGTTTTTCTTCTTACCATTCTGTGCCCCAGTATGTCCTCCAGTCTATAACTTTCCCCCATTTTTGTATCTCCTTCCCCTCTTATTTTCCTGCAGGATAAATAGATTTTTATACCTATATTGAGTGTGTATGTTATTTTGTCTTTGAGCTAATTCTGATGAGATAAAGGCTCACTCATTCTCCTTTTCCCCCTCTTCTCTTCAAATTTAAAACTTTTTCTTGCCTTTTTTATGGAAGATAATGTATGCCATTCTATCTCTCCCTTTCCCTTTTTCCCAGTGAAATACTCCATCATCTCTTAATTTTATTTTTTAAGATATTGTCAATCATATTCAACTCACACCTTTGCACTCTGTCTAAATGTTCCTTCTAGCCACCATTAAAATGAGAAAGTTCCTATGAGTTACAAATATGATCCTTCCATATAGGAATGTAAATAGATAAACTTTATTAAGTTGCTTATGATTTCCTTTCCTCATAACTTCCTTATACTTTTTCTGAGTTCTGTGTTTCAGAATCAAATTTTCTATTCATTCCTGGTCTTTTCATCAAGAATTCTTGAAGACTTCCATTTCATTGAACATCCCACCTTTTCCCCTGAAAAGTTATACTCAGTTTTGCTGGGTAAGCGATTCTTGATTGTAATTCTAATTGCATTTCTCTCTGGGACATATGTAGAAACTGTTAAATCTTGTGTTATCTTGATTGTAGCTCCACTGTACTTGAATTGTTTCTTTATGGATGCTTGCAATATTTTCTCCCTGATGTGGAAGATCTGGAATTTGACTATAATATTTCTGCAAGTTTTAATTTTTGGATTTCTTTTAGGAATCAGTGGAGTCTTGCAATTTTTATTTTGCCCTTTGGTTTTAAGATGTCAGAGCAGTTTTCTTTGATAATTTCTTGAAAGATGATACCTAGACTTTTTTTTTCTGATCATGGCTTTCAGGTAGAACAATAACATTTGTTATTCCTCCTGGATCTATTTTCCAAGTCATTTTTTCCCATGAGATATTTCACATTGTTTTCTATTTTTTCATCCATTTAATTTTGTTTGGTTGTTTCTTGATTTCTCCTTAAGTCATTGTTTCCATTTGCTCACATCTAATTTCAGTGAGCTTTTGTACCTCCTTTCTCATTTGACCAATTTTGTTTTTTAAGGCATTCTTCTCATTATTGGCTTTTTGTATTTCCTTTTGAAATATACTCTCCTTGTATTTTTCCTCTACCTCTCTTACTTCATTTTCAAAATCCCTTTTGAGCTATTTGATCACCTGAAACCAATTCCTATTTTTCTTGCAGGCTTTGAATGTAGGAGCTTAATTTTGTTATCTTCTTCTGAGTATATATTTTTATCTTCCTTTCACCATAACAACTTTCTATGGTTAGAATCTCTCTCTTTTTTTCCCAAATGTTTGCTCATTTCCCAAGTCTATTCAGCTCTTAACTGTTTATCAAAATAGGGCTCTGTTTCCAAGATAAAGGATCCAATATTCCAAGCTTCAAGGGTTTCATGCAGCTGTTTTTAGACATACTTTTAGGGATCTGTAAGTTTTCAGTTCTTTCAAGTTGGTGTAATCCAAGAAAAAGTGTGTTTACTACTCTTCTAGAATGTGCTCTGGTCTATGAGTGATGACAAGCACTCATTTCTGCCTTAAACCTTTGAGGAGGGTCCCCACTCCATTCTGCCTATAAGTTCTAGTATGTTGGAGCTTCTCCTCATGCTAGGAGTGTTAGCTAGCATTATTACTCAGATCTGAGTATGGGTAAAGCTTGTGAAACCTGTATTGGGTCTGTGCTACACTCCCACTGTCATGCAACTGACCTTTGCTACTGACTTTCTAATTTGTCTTTGACAGGAAATTGTGGCAATCTGTATTTTTATGGCTTCCAATACTAAAATTTGTTTAGAAAAAATATTTAATAATATTTGGAGGAACTTTGGTGAGCTTGAATGAGTCTCTATCTTTATTTTGCCATTTTGGCTGTATTTGATAGATTATTAATGTTTTTATGGAGTGCTTAGCTTCTACTTGATCAATATAAACTTTTAATGTATTGTTTTCCTTTGTTAGCTTTTCTACTTTATTTTTTAATTTTGCCAATTATACTCTTTAAAGAATAGTTTTATTCATAGATTTTTGTATCTCTTTTTCCATCTGGCCGATTCTACTAATATTTAAGCAGTTTATTTATTTTTGTTTTGTTTTGTTTTTTTGTTTTTTTATTTTTTTTTATTTGTTTTTTTTATTTTTTTAAGTTTTTTTTTATTTTAAGCTTTTTATTTGTATAACATATGTATGGGTAGTTCCCCAACCTTGATCTTTACATAGCTTTCCAATACAAATTTTACCCCCAGTCCCCTCCACTCCCCTAGATGGCAGGAAGTCCACTACATGTTAATAATGTTAAAATACTTGACAAGTTATGCAAGAAAAATCCTATCTACAAGAAAAAAAAGAATCAGGAAAAGGCAACACAATGCAAGCAAATGTCAATAGAGATCATGAAAATGTTACATTATGGTCCATATTTCATGTCCCTCTTTCTGGGTGTATATGGTTTTCTTCAGTGAACAACTGGAACTGGTTTGAGACAATTCTTTATTGCAGAGAGCCATGTCCATCAGAGTTGATCATCATGTAATACTGTTGTTGCTGTGCATGATGATCTCCTGGTTCTGCTCGTTTCAATCAGCATCAGTTCATGCAAGTCTCTCCAGGCCTCTCTGAAATCGTCCTGCTGGTCGTTTCTTACAGAACAATAATATTCCATAACATTCATATACCATAATTTATTCAGCCACTCTCCAATTGATGGGCATCCCTTCAGTTTCCAGTTTCTAGCCACTACAAAAAGGGCTGCCACAAACATTCTTGCACAGGTGGGTCCTTTCCCTCCTCTAAGATCTCTTTGGGATATAGGCCCAGTAGAAACACTGCTGGGTCAAAGGGTATGCACAGTTTGACAACTTTTTGAGCATAGCTCCAA
>JAJPUD010009454.1:55901-74583 GCA_023553655.1 Myrmecobius fasciatus
AGTCTTAGTGAGTCATTCACTTGCATTTGTTCAATTCTTATTTTTAAAGTGTTGTTTTCTTCAGTTACCTTTTTAAGTTCCTTTTG
Organism: Myrmecobius fasciatus; assembly: GCA_023553655.1. Taxonomy (NCBI): domain Eukaryota; kingdom Metazoa; phylum Chordata; class Mammalia; order Dasyuromorphia; family Myrmecobiidae; genus Myrmecobius; species Myrmecobius fasciatus. Next base: position 55,988 of record JAJPUD010009454.1, read on the forward strand.
TAACTGGCCAATTTGTTCACTGCACTCTTTTTCCACTTCACTAATTTTATTTTTTAATAAATTGGTGTCTTTTTCATATCTCTTTTGCAGAGCATCATATCCTTCTTTGCAAGATACTGTATCCTTCTTGCACTGATTTCAACTTATTTTCCCATTTATCCTCCAGCTCTCTTTTGAGGTTCTTTATGCAGTCTTCCAGAAAGGCCTTTTGAAACGGGGACCAGTGATGGTCCTTGCTGTTTTTTTCTGGATTTTTGTCTAAAGAAACCTCTGTATCTGAGGTTGTTTCTTTGCCTTGATAAAAGCTGTCTATGGTGAGAGCTCTCTTTTGCTTCTTCATCATTTTTTTTTTTTTTTATAGACAGAGTGGATATCTCTTTAAGGTAGGGGAAAAAAAAAAAACCTCGGCTGAAGACGCTTTGCCCTGGGGCACTTCGGCGAGTTGAGTTAAGGTGCTGGGCCGGTGGGGGCTAGGACTAAGTCCTAATTACTCCTTAAACAAGGCAAGTCTGCCAGAACACCTGTCCCCAATCAGGGCAGAGTGTCCCGAGTGCCTCAGATAAACTCCAGGTGTTTGGAATTTGGAGTTTGGAGTTTGGAATTTCTTCCACGATGAGCTGAGCTGAGTCCCACCCTCACTTCCGGCCTGCACAGGGGTCGTCTATTTATCTCTCTGTCCGAGTCCGACTAACCTGATATGAAGTTCTCCAGAGAGCCGTGCCCAAATATTTCTGAGTTCGTTGACTTGAAGATCAGTTCAGAGGCTTATTTTATTGTTGATTTGAGAGAAGATTGGAGGAGAGGCAGAAAGTCACCTTTTCACTCCGCCATCTTGGCTCCGCCCCCCCTAAGAAGTTTATTTAAGTGAAAAAGCATTCTCTTCCCTCCCAGTTTTCCAAGCTCCTTTATCTTAAAAATTGTTTCATCCTCATCTTTTTTCTGGGTCTGCTGTCCCAGGATTTGTTTTATGGCACTATTTTATAGTTCTTTGGAGGTGAATATGGGAGAGTTATGGCAATTTATTCACTACTCTGCCATCTTTGCTCCCAGAAGTCTCTGCAATCTTTTGTACTATTTCTAATCCATCTGTCAGGCTAATTTTTTGAAAGTCTATGTTTAATCATATCATTCTCTAACTTAAAGGATTCTATTAGCTCTCTATGGTCTACTCAAAGCAATACAAACTTCTTAGCAATGGATAACCCCTTATCTGCCTCATTTCACACTACACATGGATACATTTTGCATATATGTATATTTAAATCTACATTTCTATACCTATATGTCCACATGTCTGTCTGTCCATCTATCTATGAAAAAGATCTCAGAAGTTTTCTAGTATAATACCTTCATTTTTACAAAGGAGGAAATGGAGGAAAAGAAATGAAAGATTGTCCATACAATAAGAGAAAAAGTAAGTAGGACAGATGGGTTTCTAGGAGAGATGGGTTTCTAGGCCAAATGCTCTGAAACCTTATGTACAACTATTTCCACCAAGACATACCAAGGTACTTCATGTATTTTGTGCTCCCAAGAAAAATGCACTACTTGTGGTCTACTACTTTCCTCATATTTACTTGTCTTTACAACTTTTGCTCAATCAGTTCTCTATTTTGAATCCTTACCTGAACCTGTTTCTTCTTTTTGTCTCTATTCAATTTTCTTCAGAAGTCTATCACATATGGTTTTCTAACATTCTATTAACCTCCCTAGTTTCTTATTTATTTTGTGGTTAGACTTGTCTGATTCTGAGAGGAGAAGGTTGATGTCTATTTCTTCCTGTAACTGGCTTAATATATTCTCTAGGAATTTATATCCTCTACAACTTGGTGCATATACCTTTAATATCATTACTACTTCATTGTTTAAGTCACCTTTTATCAAGATGTACTTTCCTTCCTTATCTCTTTTAATTAGATCTATTTTTTATTTTTGCTTTATCTGTGATCAGAATTGCTACCCCTGCCTTTTTTTACTTCATCTGAAGTAAATAATAAATTCTGTTTCAGCCTTTTACCTTAATCTCTCTATGTGTCTCTCTATGTCAAATATGTTTCCTGTAAACAACATATTGTACGATTCTGCTTTTTAATCCACTTTGTTATTTGCTTCCACTTTTTGGAAGAGTTCATCCCATTCATATTCACAGTTATGTTTAACATCTCTGTATTTCCATCTATCCTATTTTCTCCCTGTACATACTTTTGTGCTCTCTTTCCATCTTTATCCTTAGTAGTGTTTTTTTAATTGATCTATCCCACCCAATACATGTCTCCCCACTTCTCTTACAAGTAGTTTCTGTTTAATCCACCCCACTCACTACCTCATTTTCTATTACCCTTTTCCCTTCTCTTATCTTTTTTTCCTAATATTTCTGCCTGCCCTTCTATTTAGCCCCTCCATTTTATTTCCTCTTTCTCCTCCTACTTCTTTATAGGGTTATATAAATTTCTATATTACATTATTCCTTCTTAGAGTCAAACCTGATGAAATGAAGCTTCAGACAATGCTCATGCCCCTCCCTTATTTCCTTGATTATTCTAGATCTTTTGTGCCTCTTCATGTAATATAATTTGTCTCTTTATGCCTTTCCTTTCCTCTTCTTCCAGTAGAGAACTTTTTCCACTCCTTAATGATTTTTTCTTTGACATCATCACATCAAAGTCCATTCACAATCACACCCTTTATTCACGTGTTCCCCTCCTCTATCTGCCCCAGTAACAGATACAATTCTCAAGAGTTATAAATCTCATTTTCTCATCTATGGATTTATATATGTCTATACACACACCCACACCCACACAAACACACACACATATATACATATATATATGTTTATATATATATATGTTTATATATATATTCCCCCCTCTATGTCTCTATGCTTTTCTTAACTCCTGTGTTTATAGATTAAATTTCTATGTTTGGTTCTTTTTTCAATAGAAATGATTGACAGTCTCTTATTTCATTAAAGATCCATAAGATCCATTTCTTCCTATGAAAGATGCTCATTTTCACTGAGCAATTAATTCCTGGTTGTAACTCCAGGTCTTTTGCCAGACAGAATATAGTATTCCAGGTCCTCCAGACCTTTATTGTAGAAGCTGCCAGATGCTGGTTATTTCTGACTATTGCTGCTTGATATTTGAATTGTTTTTATCTATCAACTTGCGGTATTTTTTTCCTTGAGATTGTAGGTTTGGAGTTTTGCAACAATATTCTTTGCAGGTTTCCTTGTAGGATGTCTTTCTGAGGTTGATTGTTGGATTTTTTCAATGAGTATCTCCCTCTTTATTTCTAGAATTTTTCTTTGCTATCTCTTAAATAATGCTATCCAGGATCTTTCTTTTGTTGGTAGACCAACAATTTTTAAATTGTCTCTTCTGGATCTATTTTTCAGTTCAGCTGTTTTTCTAATGAGGTATTTCACATTTTCTTCCATTTTTTTCATTCTTTTAAAATTGTTTAACTAATTCTTCACATCTCCTGTCATTAGTTTCCATTTGCCGTATTCTAGTTTGTAATATGTGATTTTCTTCAATTAGCTTTTGTATATCTTTTTCCATTTAGTTAATTCTAATTTTGAAGGATTTTTTTTTCATTTGGCTAACTTTTCTTCCTTTCTTTCTTTTTAAATTTTTTTTTAAAGGAATTGCCTTTCTTTTCTAAGTTGTTGATCGTCTCATATATCTCTCATTTCTTTTCTCATTTTTTTTCTTCTGCCTCATGTATTTGCCTTTTAAAGTCTTGCCTGAACACTTTAGCCTGTTTGGATCATATCACTTTTTGAGATTTCCTTTGTGAAATTTTTACCTCAACTGAGTTGGTGTTTTGGTCTTCCCTGTGACCATAGGAGCTTTCCATGATGAAGGTTCTTTTCTGTTTCTTCCTCGTTTTGTTTCGTTTTCTTTTGGTAGTTCCTCTTTTATTACTTTTATGGTTGAGCTCTGCTCTTGGGGTAAAGAGGGCATTGTCCCAAACTTTCTGTGCAGCTACTCTGAGCCTTGGCTTTGAGCCCAGATATTGCTGGTCCTTGCAGGGGGCAGCTTTGCCTGTTCATGTCATGAAATGGTTTGGTTTCTCAGAGTTTGACTTCTAAGCTAGGACTGGAGGTGACCTCCACTGATATGCTCTTTTACTGAACCAGGACTGTGGTTCTCAGTTGCTGATTAATACCTCTCACCAACTTTCCCAGAGTCTACCTGAACTAGACTAAACACCTTTTTCACCCCAGTAAAAATGACTTTTCTTGAAGTTTTTCCAATCTATTTTGAATCAGAGACTGGTTTCATTCAGTCAGACTCTGTTCAGAGGCTTGGTTTAATGTGTTTTTGAGGGAAACTGAGAAAGTTCTAGCAGCTTCCTGGCTTCATTCTGTCATCTTGGCTCCACCCCCAGGAACCATATCTCTTTTTTTTAAAAGCTTTTTATTTGCAAAACATATATATGGCTAATTTTTCAACATTGACCCTTACAAAGCTTTCCGTTACAAATCTTTCCCTCCTCCCCTCTACTCCCTCCCCTATGTGACAGGTAGTCTAATACATGTTAATTTTGTTAAAATATGTGACAAATTGAATATATGTATACATATTTATGCAGTTATCTTGCTGTATAAGAAAAACTGTATCTACCAGAAAAAAATTTGATAAGAGAAACATAATATTATGCAAGCAAACATCAATCGAGAGCATGAAAATGTTATGTTGTGGTCCACATTCCATATCGCTCACTCTGGGTATATATGGCTTTCTTCACTGAACAAGTGGAATTAGTTTGAAACATTTCATTGTTGAAGAGAGCCATGTCCATCAGAATTGATCATTGTATAGTCTTATTGTTGCCGTGTATAATGATCTGCTGGTTCTGCTCATTTCACTCAGCATCAGTTCATGCAAGTCTCTCCAGGCCTCTCTGAAATCATCATGCTGGCCATTTCTCACAGAACAATAATAATCCATAACATTCATATACCATAATTTATTCAGCCACTCTCCAATTGATGGGCATCCATTCAGTTTCCAGTTTCTAGCCACTACAAAATGGCTGCCACGTACATTCTTTTTTTTTTTTTAATTAAAACTTTTTATTTGCAAAACATATGTATGGGTAATTCTTCAACATAAACCCTTACAAAGCTTTCTGTTACAAATTTTCCTCCCCTACTCCCCACCCCTTCCCTAGATGACTGGATATCCACTACATGTTAATTATGTTAAAATACTTGACAAATCAAATATATGTATACATATTTCCACACATCATTTTTGTGCAAGAAAAATCATATCTATAAGAAAGAAAAATCAGACAAAGGAAACACAATGCAAGCAAACACCAATAGAGAGAATGAAAATGTTATGTTTTGGTCCACATTTCACATCCCTCTCTCTGAGTGTATATGACTTTCTTCACTGAGCAATTGGAACTGGTTAGAAACATTTCATTTTTGAAGAGAGCCATGTCCATCAGAATTGATCATTGTATAGTCTTATTGTTGCTGTGTATAATGATCTCCTGGTTATGCTCATTTCACTCAGCATCAGTTCATGCAAGTCTCTCCAGGCCTCTCTGAAATCATACTGCTGGCCATTTTTCACCGAACAATAATATTCCATAACATTCATATACCATAATTTTTTCAGCCACTCTCCAATTGATGGGCATCCATTGAGTTTCCAGTTTCTAGTCACTACAGAAAGGGCTGCCACAAACATTTTTGCATGTGTGGGTCCCTTTCCTTCCTTTAAAGTCTCTTTGGGATATAAGCCCAATAGAAACACTGCTGGGTCAAAGGGTATGCGCAGTTTGATAACTTTTTGAGAATAGCTCCAAATTGCTCTCCAGAATGGCTGGATCCGTTCACAGTTCCACCAACAATGCATCAGTGTCCCAGCCTTCCCACATCCTCTTCAACATTCATCATTATCTCTACCTGTCATTTTAGCCAATCTGACAGGTGTGTAGTGGTACCTCAGAGTTGTCTTAATTTGCATTTCTCTGATCAATAGTGATTTGGAGCACCTTTTCATATGACCAAAAAATAGTTTTAATTTCATTATTTGAAAATTGTCTGTTCATATCCTTTGACCATTTATCAATTGGAGAATGGCTTGAATTCTTATAAATATGAGACAATTCTCTATATATTTTAGAGATGAGACCTTTATCAGAACCCTTAAATGTAAAGATGATTTCCCAATTTATTGCTTCCCTCCTAATCTTGACTGCATTTGTTTTGTTTGTACAAAAACTTTTTAACTTAATATAGTCAAAATTATCTATCTGGTGTTCAATTAAGAGTTTCAGTTCTCCTTTGGATATAAATTTATTCTATCTCCACAGGTCTGAGAGGTAAAGTATACTACTTTCCTCTAATTTATTTATAATATCATTCTTTATATCCAGATCATGAACCCATTTAGATCTTACCTTGGTATTGCCACATACATTCTTGCACATGTGGGGCCCTTTCCTTCCTTTAAGATCATTTTGGGATATAAGCCCAATAGAAACACTGCTGGGTCAAAGGGTATGTACAGTTTGATAACTTTTTGAGAATAGTTCCAAATTGCTATCCACAATGGTTGGATCCATTCACAGTTCCTCCAACAATGTATCAGTATCCCAGTTTTCCCACATCCCCTTCAACATTTGTCACTATCCTTTCCTGTCATTTTAGCCAATCTGACAGGTATGTAGTGGTATCTCATAGTTCAACCCTATTTCTTTTTGAAATACGTATCATGATTCAAAGGCCAGATCATATGTTACTATTCAACAAAGTTTTCCCCAATCCTCATATGTAAGAAGGATACTTACTTTAACTAGACTCAAAATATATTATATTTCTTAAACATTTTTTTATTTGCATAATTTTTGTTGTGTAAAATTCTTTTGATATTTCTACTACATTGAAACCATTTAAGAGCAAGGTCACACCAGATGTTTATTTGTCCTTTAATATTTTGAATAGTTTGTGCATGTAATGGGTGATCAATAGAATTTTTGATTAATATGAATGAATGCAAACTATGTAACATAATGTAAGTTTCTGTAGCTCTGACATTTCAAAGTTAGATTGAACATCAAGTTTGTTTTCTTCAAATTTAGGCAATAATCAATCTTTTTTTTTAGTTTATTTTACCAATCAGAAATTTTAAAAATTACTTCAATGTTTTACATTTGTGTTATTTTATTTATTTTAATTTTTTTTTCATTTTGTTTTGTACTATCTTAACCTGATAACAGAAGAATTTAAACATCAAATCTCAACACATGAAAAGGTTTGGTACATTTTTTTTTTCTTTTTGCAAAATACAAAATAGTAGACTCTATTAGGATGAAAATTCTAAAAAACAAAATAAAACACTACAAGTGTCATGAAAGTAACATTAACCACTGGAAATGATTAAAAAATAGCAAAGCTAACTACAAAAGTTAAGAAGGTTTTTAAATTTTTCTTTAAGGAGAAAAAAGATGAGGTCTTTTTTCCCACAATCTGTTACTAAAAAAAATAAAGGATGTTTCTGTATTATTTGTTGAACCAGAGATTTAGCTTTTGATTCACCTGCAGTTAAAGTAGAATGATTTCTGAGATTGTTTTGGAGAAGCATTAGATTTTAAAGCATCATAGTCTAAAGAAAGGGAATTTTGGGATGATAGAAATACTATGATTTAATAAAAAAAAAAAACTTAAGTTGTTTTGTTGGAACTATAAATTTTATATAGAACCAGGAAATTTTATATGTATTTTATATGTATATTATTTACATGTACTTTATATAGAATCAGGAAATATTATTTATATATGCACATTATATAAATAATATTCCATATGCATATTATATAAATAATATTTCCTAATTCTCTCTCTCTCTCTCTCTTGCTCTCTCTTTCTCTCTCTGTATAAATATATAACTTTGAACTGAAATATGGGAGTCTTTTTTGGGGGGGAGAGTTCATTGTTTAAATAGAATGTATAGAGAGTGGAATATCTTAGGAAAGGAGAAAAGCATCATAAATTTAGAGTTGGTAGGAAGTTTAGAGGACCAACACTCTCATCTTAAAGATGAGGAAAAGGAGACACAGTGAATTTAAATGATTTTAAATATCTTAGGCAATATTCTAATTCAGGCCTTCCAGTTATTTTTAAGTGCTCTAGCAACTGACAGCTGCCTATGCTTCTCTTGTACTTCACTCTACTTTTCCCCACCTCCCCATAGCGGGCCTGCTAAACATCTTAGAACTCTACCTATGAGTAAAGCTGCAAGATAAACTGGACAGATAATAATGTATTTGTGTCTTCTTTTAGTGTAAAGAATGGGGAGCCTCTGAAGGCTTTTGATTAGAGAAGTGTTGAAGTAAGAGTTATGTCTTTAGAAAGATTAATAGAGCAGTTGTATGTAGTGTACTTTGGAAGGAGGTCTAGAAATGGATGTGACCTTTTAGGACACAATAAATCTGGTAAGACCAGACAGTATGAAGCATCATAAGGAGAAGGAAAAGTCAACAAGTCACTGATTTTTCTAAGATTTTAAGCCTCTGTGAATGGAAGAATGATGATGAAAATATAAAATAAAAAAGTGGGTAAAGAGAAATAATTTCTATTTTTCAGAGAAGAGATATGATGAAATTTATTTTTGACATGCATATAAGAAATACATGCATTCAACCATGCATAATTGATGAATTTGCCTTCTCCTTTGGGAGAAAAACACTCTAATACTATTCTTGCCTGCATTTTGGTCAGCATATTATTCTAGGTTTGGGCTTTGGAAAATTTATTCAACACCTTTAGTTCTCACTTTTCTTATTTGTAAATTGAAAAATTCAAACTAGATAAACTTCCAATTTTTATTTCTTCTATGATTCCTAGATTATTCTAGAACATGGTGGTATATTTTGTGATATATATTATTGTATAATAATTTAACTTTTTGAAATATTGCTTTCTAATATATATTGAGAAATGTAATTTGATCCTATTTTTAGTCAAGAGGAAATTTCTACAGATATTTAGTCTTTTTTTGCCAAAGAAAGAAAATACTTAAGCATTACCCAGTACTGTCTTAAAATATAGAAGGGTTTTCATGGGAGAAAACAAATTCATCTGTTTTTTCTGCTAGAGTTTCAGAAGAAAGAACAATAGGCAATGTTTACAAGCTATACAAATATAAGATGGATGTCAAAGGGAACAATAAATTTTCTTGTAGTAGAAATGTGTAAGCAGATGTTTTCATATGAAAGAAGATTAAATTTCAATCATAAAATATCACTTTTTCTGCCTTTAATCATTGTGTTGCCTAATCCATGATATATATATATATGTGTGTGTGTGTGTGTGTGTGTGTGTGTGTGTGTGTGTGTGTGTGTGTAGTGTCCTCCAGACATGTCTTTATACTGGTCTGCTCTCTATTATTTCAACTATAAGGATTTTAATTGAACTATACAGGAATCAGATTAATAATCCCTTCCAGCTGTCAAATTTCCTTGAAAGTTTTTGCTTCTTTCTTGAGAATAATTAGTTTGCTTTAAAGTAATAATTTTTCAGTTCTTTGCATTTTGACCATCATTTCCTTTTTGATTTAGTACAAATGATTCTGCTTTACTGTGAACTTGAATGATGCTTGAAATCACCTCCCCACTATGTGCTATAATATTTCTACCAATGATACCTCTTTTTAAGCAATATAACTTTTGCACTTCTTTAGAGTAATCAACTTAAAAAATTAAAAGTGTAGTAAAAAGGTAATAGTAAAGAAGATGTTAGTAAATAGTTAATATTTATATATGACTTACTTTGTGCCAGACACCGTACTAAGCACTTTATCATTACTATCTCATTTGATATTTACCACTTTCATAGGTAGCTTCTACTAATCTCTTCCTTTAATAGATGGGGAAATAGATGAGGGAAATAAAAGTTAAAACATTGCCCATGGTCACATGCATAGGATGTATTTGAGTTTGGATTTGAATTCAGGTCCATATAACTACATCTACATACTCTACCTACTATGCCACCTAGGTGCAATGAAACATGTAGGACAGAAAATTAGACACTTAGCTAATAGAACTAACTGTGGGGAAACTAGATTAGCCTGGTTCCATTGCAAGAGTATGCTAGAGTCAACTGGTCAAATAAACTGACACATATTACAAAAAAGTGGGTTTTTTTGTTTATTTGTTTGTTTTGTTTTGTTTTATTGTCTAGACAATTCAGTGGTTTAAATATTAATAATGAAGATTAAATATAAAAATGTATTTTCGAGCTCATTTTTAGTCATTTATCAGGACATCACACTACTATTTGATTTGGACAAGGTCAGATGTTTTAAGTCACTCTAATGTCAACAGAAATACATACATGCACATATTGTTACTTCTAGAAAATTAAAAAAAAATTTTTAGCTTTTTTTAAGTAATTTGAGTACCACTCTAAAAAGACAATTTGGTAAGTATATTGGAGATGGGATATATGTTTTAGGTAAGGACTGGCCTAGAATCTAGAATTTTTGCATGAGAGCAATACATTTAAAAAATTGATAACTTTATTTCAACATAACTGATTTTCTTTATATAGAATATATTTTAAAATGCTATTCTGAAAAGGATTCCACAGGCTTTACCAAATATTTAAATTATTCCATAATCCCAACACAGTTGAGAAACCCTGGCCTGGATGATCTCTGGTCTTTTATAGCCCAAGTATTCTGAGATTCCATTATATCATCATCAGATTATGTCCCATCAAAATAATTTAATGTTTTCATGTTCTGTCCATGTTTTCTGTATTTCTCATATACAGACTTCTTTGACCAGTATTTTATATTTTCTATTTTTTCACATCTATTTTGGTGCTATTACATTGATCCAAATTGTGCTTCATTCTACCACTGAAGCATTTGGTCTGAATTGAAACTTGATGTCCTGTCGATGCCAAGCTCAGTCTGTTAGTTTGATGAATGACATGCAAGCTTTATTGATATTCTTTCCTACTTCTCATAGTAAATTACTTGACCATATGCTAACATGATAGCAGATTGTAAGAATGGTTGTACCTCTGTATTACCAATGCAATTTTATCATTATGTCCAGCTGGGCCTATTTTCCAACATCTTGTTCAATAACAAGAAAATTGTCAATGCCCCTGTGGCTCAAAATAATGACCTATTTAGCCTTATAATACAATGTGTGTGTATGAGAATAAAGTCAATATTATCATTAGGCTCAACATAGTATCACTGTGGTGGTTAATTCCTCATGTGAGGAAAGAATTTGACTTGAACTATTTAGTGGTTAATGAAGTTTAGCTTTAAGTTCTTATGATGTTGCTCTATATTCTATTGCTTCTGGATCCATATTTATGTTAGAGTTGAATAAACTAATTTATCATGGAATAAGTTTTCATGAAATGTATCATGTGTTTTTGAATGTATTTAAGAAGAGATGATATATGGAGTCAAAATATTTGTATATGGTTATTGTGTAAGAAAAAGAATTGATATAATGAAAATAAATCATTAAATCATTATTTAATTAGATTTACAACATAGTATAAAGTTCATATAAGATAATTTGCTTCAGTTATTTTGCCTTTGTAAGAAAATTTGTAACATATAGAAAATGAAGGAACTTAGTCAAAGATAAAAGATGATCAATTCAGTTGAGTAAGCATTTATTAAGTTCCCATTATATGCAAGGTCTTGTTAACATCTGTGACTTAAAAAAAATAAAACTAATTATGAGCTATAATGTCATTGGTATTCATCTGTTTAAATTTGAGAAAAAAACTGTACAATATTGCAATCACAGGAAGCTGCGATTTAAAGTTATTTAATATAGTCTTGTATACAGGTCTTCAGAATTATCTGAATTGCAATGTTTTCAGAATCCTCATTCTAGCACAAAGTACTATGCAGTTTGAGCCTTAGGCAAACATATATTTTCATATCTACTTATTTGCAGAATTATAGAAGGAAGGGATTCAGAGAAATCATTCCATTACAACTGCATAAACACACACACACACACACACACACACACACACACACACACATATCAGGGCATTCCAGGTTCAGTTCAAGAAGAAAAAAAGAAGTGTCATGAAAGTTAAATTAAGAAAAAAAACTGTCAAATATAGTTAGGAATTAGTACCTTCATAATTATAAGTCAGTTATATGTCATGAATCCACTAGCAAGGAGGCTGCTGGTGATTTAAACTGGAGTCCTCCCTTTCTACAAATTCAGAACAGAGAATACAGCCATAGGATGCAATGTATTAAGGGGCATCAAAGATAGTTTTTAGCTTCACATTGCTCAGAGAGAGAGGTAATTCCTGGTATGATGTTTGTAAGTTCTAACCAGTACATACCAATAAACAATATTTGGAAAGGTGTGGTTTTGTTTATTTTGAAGCATGGGATTATCATCAGGAGAGGGAGAATTAGAAGCACTTGTGTTAGTAAGAGAGGGCAAGAGAGAAGAAGGAAGTTGGTAAATAAAGGCAAAGAAGTATCCAATATTTGATATTTAGGAATTCAGATTGGTAAACTACTTCAGACAGGTACCACTCCAGGTGGATAGAGAAATTTCTTTTTTTTTTTAATTTTTTTATTAAAGCTTTTTATTTGTATAACATATGTATGGGTAGTTCCCCAGCATTGATCTTTACAAAGCTTTCCAATACAAATTTTACCCCCAGTCCCCTTCCCTCCCCTAGATGGCAGGAAGTCCACTACATGTTAATAATGTAATAATAGTTGACAAGTTGTGTAAGAAAAATCCTATCTACAAGAAAAAAAAAAAGAAAACCAGAGAAAGGCAACACAATGCAAGCAAACATCAATAGAGATCATGAAAATGTTACGTTGTGGTCCATATTTCATTTCCCTCTCTCTGGGGGTATATGGTTTTCTTCAGTGAACAATTGGAACTAGTTTGAGACAATTCTTTGTTGCAGAGAGCCATGTCCATCAGAATTGATCATCATGTAATACTGTTGTTGCTGTGTATGATGATCTCCTGGTTCTGCTCGTTTCACTCAGCATCAGTTCATGCAAGTCTCTCCAGGCCTCTCTGAAATCGTCCTGCTGGTCGTTTCTTACAGAGCAATAATATTCCATAACATTAATATACCATAATTTATTCAGCCATTCTTCAATTGATGGGCATCTCTTCAGTTTCCAGTTTCTAGCCACTACAAAAAGGGCTGCCACAAACATTCTTGCACATGTGGGGCCCTTTCCCTCTTCTAAGATCTCTTTGGGATATAGGCCCAGTAGAAACACTGCTGGGTCAAAGGGTATGCACAGTTTGATAACTTTTTGAGCTTAGCACCAAATTGGTCTCCAGAATGGTTGGATCCGTTCACAGTTCCACCAACAATGTATTAGTGTCCCAATTTTCCCACATCCCCTCCAACATTCATCGTTATCTTTTCCTGTCATTTTAGCCAATCTGACAGGTGTGTAGTGGTACCTCGGAGTTGTCTTAATTTGCATTTCTCTGATCAATAGTAATTTGGAGCAACATTTCATATGACTAGAGATGGTTTTAATTTCATCATCTGAAAATTGTTCATATCCCTTGACCACTTATCTATTGAAGAGTGGCTTGAATTCTTATATATATGAGACAATTCTCTATATATTTTAGAAATGAGAAATTTCAAAGGAGGTGAGGGGTGTTCCTCATAAGAGCTACTAGAAAAAGTAAGCATTTGGGATTACAGAGGACAGAAAGCAGTTTGCAGTGCTTTGCAGAGTATAACTTTATATACAGTAGCCAAAAATTGTTAGCTAAACACAAAGTTCAGGTCTTTTTCCTAGAAGAAAGGTAAATCATCTAAAAGAATATTTCTCTATTGTTCATATTATCAGAGCAAAAGGATAGTTAACATAGGCAAAGAGTTTCTATGTAAAAACAAAGAGAAAAAAGATCTAAAGAGAAAGAGGAAGAATCCTGATGCATAACAGGAGGATGGAAGAGGAAAAAAAATCAATAAAGAAGAAAAAGGGAAGGATCATTGAACAGTTGGAGCTAAAGGCCCTAAGATTTTTCTCAAAAAAGGAGGAATTAGATCCTTAGAGAAGAAAACAATTCCTGCACCTATCCTATTAGGAATGATTAGTAGATACACAGGTACAAGAAGTGAGAAGTTATTTAGTAAAGGTAAGAAGAAAACATAAAGTAGTGCTGGTGGGCAGCACCCTGATGATTGATACTGATCCAACTATTATTGTTAGCCTATCTTAATTTGTCTAAAATGTGACAAATTACAAATATTTCCCTAAATTGAAAATTACTCTCTACCTACTTCTCTTGCACAAATTATGGTTTCCTGAGTAATTTCATTTCCTTTTAAATTGGTTGGTAAGGGGAATACTATGTATGTGTATTACATAAATTTTAATAAAGAATTTTCACAAAGCTTCACATTATTCTTACGGAGAAAATATTTAGTTGTGAAGTAGAAAATTGTAGATAGATGAATTTATAACTTATTGAATGAATGGACCTAATTTGGTAGGAGGGTTTTTTTTTTTAGTAAAGTTATACAGGAATCTATTCTAAGTTATTACAAAAAGACTTTTATAAAAGCATGAATGGCATGCTTATCAAAATTTCAGGTGAAAACAAACAGACAAAAAGCTGAGTGAAAAAGCCAGAAACAAAAAAAAAATTTAAATACTGGAAAAATTGGGCTGAACTTAATAAGAAAATATTAAATTTCATAGTAAAATATGCAAAGGCTTACACTTGGGTTAAAAAAAATCAACTTTATACCAATAAAATAGCAAAGACATAAATAGATAATAGTTTGGGGTGAGAGAAGATTTAGTATTTTAGTACCCATCAGTTTCAACATGATGCAATAGTGCAATATGATAGCCAAAAAACAAATGCAATTTTAGGATCCATTAAGAATGGTATAGGGCATAGGACTTGGGAAGTGACTATTAATTAAGCTGTGTCTGTTCTGTTATTACTAATTTAGAGTATTGTTTACAGTTATGAACACAGCATTTTAAGAAAAATATTAGACTGTGGGCTTTTTGAGAGCAGGGACTATTGTTGTTTTGCCTTTCTTTCTATACCCAACATTTAGCACAGTTCTTAACATATAGCAGGTGCTTAATGAATATTAGCTGACTGATTGATAAGCAAAGATCATTCAAGGGGTAATTGAAATGGTGAAGTAGATAAATAATGTTTGCCCTGTGTTAGGTACAGCTCCAAATATTTCCCAAATAACAACAAACTAGGCCCTACTCTCAAGGAGCTTTTATTTAAATGGGGGACATATAAAGTATATAGGTAGGCAGCTAGGTGCCATAGTGGATAGCATTCTGAATCTGGTATCAGGAATACTTGAATTCAATACCAGTTTTTAATACTTACTAGCTATGTGATCCTTAGCAAGTCACTTAACTCTGCCTTAATTTCCTTATATGTAAAATGAGCTGAAGGAAAAAAAAATGGCAAACCACTCCAGTATCTTTGCCAAGAAAATCCCAAATGGGATCACAAAGAGTCTGACAGGACTGAAATTACTGAATGACAACAAAAATATATAGATACAAAAAAGATATATATATAAAGTAGGTGAAGATAATCTGAAATGAAAAGAGATTGGAGTTAAAAGGACTAGAAAATTCCTTTAAGATCATGCCTTTTGAGATTTTGTCGAAATTAAGCCAAATATTTCAATAAGTCAGACAATTAGACTCATTTTCTTTAGTGCAGTATAGGTGGAAACAGAGCAGTCAAACCAGTCCATAACAGTACCCTAACCAAGAGTTAGATAATTCAAGACATATACCATTATATTCCATAATATCTATGATGGTGCTCTGAAGGACTTGTGACAGTCCACTGACATAAGCCTCATCCACGGAACAGCCTGGACAGAGTATCTCTTAAAATGTATTTTTTTTAAAAAACTCATATTGTTATTTAATTTTTCAAATCACATGAAAGCACATATATAAGATATGCTAAATTGTGTCTCCTTGTGTCTTACAGACAATAGTAAGCATTTAATAAATATATTTTTACAAAAAGTTTATTTTATTTTGAATTCAAGGAACAAAACAAGCATTTCTATAACAGTACAATAAAAAAGATGATTACATATGAAATTACAAATGTACTATGTATCACTTGCTATTCTCTCCAAATTGATGATGAGTATCAGGTCAATTTCTTTTCTTTTTTTTCCTCCCCTCAATCCTACCCTAGAAATGACTATCTTAGACACAAATAGATAATTACGTATGTATATAAGTAATACACAAATACATAAACATACATGATAACATGCATGCATGTGTATGTGTGCTTTTGTAAAATTATCCTAGGCACACTTCTACTTATCAGTTCTTTCTCTAAATAAATACTTGAGTACAATAAGTACTTTAAAAAAAAACATGAATTCAAAACTTGTTTTTTAGCTAATAATTACATTCATGATCTCATTCTATATATTTTAAAGTCAGATGGAAACAAGTAGATCCTTCCCCACTATTTTTTCCATGGACTAGGAGGGTTAAACTCTGAAATAGGTAATATAAGGGAAAAGGTATAAGGAAAACATTCATCTTTTCATATGGGACTGCTATTCTTACTATTGCCCTACTGTCATTCCTCTAAGTTAGTATTAATTGAAATGAGGTGCATAAGGAAATGTTGCCAGACAGACTCTGGAGAGTAACTCCCTGTCTCCTCTGTCACCTCTGTTTCTCTCCCAAGGATCTCTGAAAAAGAAGTTATAAAAATAGTATAATTGAGTATAGATGCAGCTAGAAGAAACAGTGGATTTGCTGATGCCAACAGCCTCTAGGCAGCAAACCCCCAAGAGATTGTTTTTAGTGAAAGAAGTTGGTTAAGATACAGCTTTATTAACTTCAATGCAGCAGAAGGCAATTAGTCCCCAAGTGCTTCCTCTAGGCCATTCTTTTTCAGCTATCAGCCATTGACAGTTACTAAAACCTAAATAAGGCAGGCAGCACTGACCCACAAACTTCCTGCAGAAGAGAAATATTACCAAAGGAACATCATTTCTTCTACAGAGAACACTTTCTATCTTCTCTTATCTCCCCCCAATCTCTTTCTCCCTCACTGTATCTGACATCTTGTTCCTTACTTAGCTGAATCTCAGTGGTTTTAGAAAGATTCTAAAAAGTTTTCAAACTCTCTTTCTAAGGATGCATTGTATTGGGAGGAAAAAAATCATAGTAATGACATTTGAAAGATCTATTTCTGTTCTCCTTGGCTATGTGTTACCTGAATTTGCACAGACTTATAATAAGTCTCCAACCATCCTTCTTCTACCTCCATGTTGCCAGTTGAAACAGCAAATTGGTTGCTATGGAATTAAACTGACAGGAAGACTGCCTATGTTCTGGTCATCAACTTGTCAGTGATTGATGGGGAAAGAATAGTTTCAAATGCATAAAATGCCTAGGTGGAAAAAAGACAATCTGTGAATAGCATGTAGGAGATACTTATTAAAGGACATGCTTTTGCATGCTGAGAAATACATGTTATTCAGGAAGCTTACCTCTCACCCACACCAAAAGAAAGAATAAAGAAATAGGAAGTCTTCACATAAGAATATAAGAAAGAATATTTCCAATAGGAATTAATTAGAAGGGGCTTCTATTTTGGGGGTCTTCTAAGTTTTTATGTGTAGAAAATTCTGCCAACAACTTTTTCCCTTGATATAAAAGATATGTCAAAATATCAAACATGGCTAGTCTTCCCAGATTTTTCAGGGCTGAAAATGTTTTCTCACAAACTGGCCCAAGTCTTTGATTTGAATCAGAGATATCTATGTTCAAATGCCATTTCAGGTACTGACTATTTGGCTCTAGGTAAATTATTTAGCATGCATTAGACTCAATTTCTTTATCTGTAAAATGATAGTAATAATACCTGTCATTTATTTTTTCATATTATAGAATCAAATTAAATAGTACTTTGAAAACTTCAAAGTGCTCTGTATATGTTCATAATATTTTAAAATTAATTTTTAAATAATATTTATTATTATTCCATCAATCTAAGGATACATGAAGTAAATCCAGAATTGCTCTGTTTTATATTAATCTGAAAAGACAATTGACTTCTTTTTTTTAATTTATTTTTATTTTTTTATTTTTTTTAATTTTTTTTAATTTTTTTATTGAAGCTTTTTATTTGTATAACATATGTATGGGTAGTTCCCCAACGTTGATCTTTACAAAGCTTTCCATTACAAATTTTACCCCCAGTCCCCTCCCCTCCCCTAGATGGCAGGAAGTCCACTTCATGCCAATAATGTTGAAATGCTTGAGAAGTTATGCAAGAAAAATCCTATCTAAAAGGAAAAAAAAAAGAATCAGAGAAAGGCAACACAATGCAAACGAGTGTCAGTAGAGATCATGAAAATGTTACGTTGTGGTCCATATTTCATTTCCCTCTCTCTGGGTGTATAGGGTTTTCTTCAGTGAACAATTGGAACTGGTTTGAGACAATTCTTTGTTGCAGAGAGCCATGTCCATCAGAATTGATCATCATGTAATACTGATGTTGCTGTGTATGATGATCTCCTG
>JAJPUD010009455.1:1305-27630 GCA_023553655.1 Myrmecobius fasciatus
AACATTTTGTTTACCTCCTTAACTTCTTTTTTATTTATTTTGTGGTTTGATTTATCAAGTTCTGAGAGAGGGAGGTTGAGATCCCCCCTATTATAGTTTTGCTGTCTATTTCTTCTTGCATCTCTCTCAACTTTTCCTCTACGAATTTCCATGCTATACCACTTGGTGCATATATGTTTAGTATTGATATTGCTTCATCATCTATGGTACCCTTTAGGAAGATATAATTTCCTTCTTTGTCTCTTTTAATGAAGTCTATCTTTGCTTTTACTTGGTCTGAGATCAGGATTGCTACCCCTGCTTTTTTTTGTTTACCTGAAGCATAATAGATTCTGCTCCAGCCTTTTACCTTCACCCTGTATGTATCTCTATGTTTTAGATGTATTTCTTGTATACAATATATTGTTGGATTCTGGTTTTTAATCCAGTCTGCTATCTGCTTCTGTTTTAAGGGAGAGTTCATTCCATTCGCATTTACAGTTAAAATAACTAATTCTGTATTCCTGCCATCTTATTTACCCTAGCTTATGCTTTTCTCTTTCTTATCCCCTTTCCCTCCTTCCTACTATTTTGCTTTTGATAACCACTTCCCTCAAACAATCCTTCCCCTTTAGAGCCCCACCCACCCCTTTTTTCCCCCTTTCCCTCCTGTTTCCTTATAGGTATGTCTATTATTCCCTCAGAGCCAAATCTGATGAGATGGAGATTAACCCAATTCTCATTCCCCTCCCTTTTTTCCCCTCAATCATTATAGGTTTTCTTTGCCTCTACATGTGATGTAATTTCCTTTATTTTACCTCCTTTTCCTCTTCTTCCAGTGTTATTCCTTTTGTACCTCTAATTTCTTTTTCAATTTATCATATCATAATAAACATAAAATCACAATAATCATATCATAATAATCATAAAATCACAGTAATCATATCATAATCATAATGTAATAATAGATTCATAAAATCAACCCTCATTCTATAAGTATCTATAACATAAATATAGTTCTCAAGAGTTTTTTTCCCTTGTTACTTTTTTATGTTTCTCTTGTGTTCTGTGTTTGTAGATCAAATTTTTTGTTCAGTTCTGGTCTTTTCAGTAGAAATAGGTGAAATTCTCCTATATCATTGAATGACCATCTTCTTTCCTGGAAGATAATGCTCATTCTAGCTGGGTAACTTATTCTTGGCTGTAATCCAAGTTCCTTTGCCTTTCAGAATATCTGATTCCAGGCCCTTTGATCCTTCAAAGTAGAAGCTGCTAGGTCCTGTGTGATCCTAATTGTGGCTCCCCGATATTTAAATTGTTTCTTTCTGGCTTCTCGTAATATCTTTTCCTTGGTATGATAGTTCTGGAATTTGGCCACGATATTTCTGGGGGACTTAATTTTTGTGTTTCTTTCAGAAGGTGATCGGTGGATTGTTTCAAGGAGTATTTTGCCTTCTGGGTCTAAGATATCAGCGCAGTTTTTTTTTTTTATGATTTCCTGGAAGTTAGTGTCTAAGTTCTTTTTTTCATCATGGCTTTCAGGAAGCCCTATAATCCTTAGATTGTCTCTCCTAGATCTATTTTCCAGGTCAGTTGTTTTTCCTAGGAGATATTTCATGTTTTTCCCTATCTTTTCATTTTTTTGTTTTTGTTTGGCTGATTCTTGAAGTCTTGATGAGTCATTCATTTCCAATTGTTCGATTCTAATTTTTAATGTCTTATTTTCTTCAGTTACTGTTTTTAGTTCCTTTTGCAATTGACCAATTACATTTTTTTGTTCATTGCATTCTTTTTTCATTTTTTTCTATTTTATTTTGCAGTGATCTCATTTCATTTCCCTATGTTTCTTCTAACTCTCTTTTAAGATCCTTTATGTAATCTTCAAAGAAAGCCTTGTGACATGGAGACCAGTTTATGTTTCTCTTTGGGGCTTTTTCTGGAGTTGCTTTACCTTTAGGGGCCTCAGGATTTGAGGTCTGTTCTTCCCTCTCTCCATAAAAGTTGTCTATGGTGAGAGCTCTTTTTGGTTTTTTATTCATTTTTTTTAAAGGTATGAGGTCTGTTTAAGGCAAAGGTGGGACAGCTGCTTTAATTTTCCCTGGGGCAGTTCTGCTGATTGAGTTATTTCAGGTACTGGGCAGTTCTGCTGATTGAATTATGTCAGGTGCTGGGCAGTTCTGCTTTAGTTCACCCTGGGGCAGTTCTGCTGATTGAATTATTTCAGGTACTTGGCAGCTCTGCTGATTGAATTATTTCTGGTGCTGATCAATCCTGTTGATTGATTGGTCACCCTAGGGTGTTGTGTAATGGCAGCTAGGTCCGATGCTCATTAGGGGTTCAGTGGTTCACAATCTACCCCCCACAAAAGGCAGACCCCCCAAACCACCTGCCCACAATCAGGACAGATTGGCCCAAGAGGCCCTCAGAAGACTCCCAGGTGTGTGAAAAGCACAACGCTCCCACTCCTGTTCCGACTCCTGTTCCAGCTCCCTGCTCCAGCTCCCTGCCCCCCTTATCTCTTTTAATTAGATTTATTTTTGCTTTGGCTTGATGTGAGATCAGGATTAGCTTCCCCCACTATTTTTTTTTACTTCAGCTGAAGCATAATAGATTCTGCTCCAGCCTTTTGCCTTTACTCTGTTTGTATCTCTCTGCTTCAAATGGAGTTCTTATAAACAACATTTTGTAAGATTCTGGTTTTTAATCCAGTATGCTATCTGATTCCATTTTATGGGAGAGTTCATTCCATTCACATTGACAGTTAAAATTACTAACTTTGTATTTCCCACAATCTTATTTTCCCCAAGTTATCCTTTTCTTTCTCTTTCCCTCTTTCCCTCTTCACCAGGCTCTTGCTTCTGACCACCACCTCTCTCAATCTGCCCTCCCTTTTTTCAGCCTTTCCTCCCTTTCTTATCCCTTTCTTCCTTTACTTTGTCCTCCCTTCTATTAACCTTTCTTTCCCTTTCCTTTCTCCATTCCCCTTCTACTTCCCTTCTAGGGTTAGACAAGTTTCTATATCAAACTAAATATGTATGATATTCTTTCTTTGAACCAAATCCAATGAGATTAAAGTTTAAACAATGCTCATCCCCTCTCCTTTCCCTCAACTGTAATACGTCTTTTATGCCTCTTCATGTGATGTAATTTACCCCATTCTACCTTCCCTTTCCTCTTTTTCCAATATAATCCCTTTCCCACCCCTAGTTTCTTTTTTATATTATTACATTAAAGTTAACTTAGACCTACACCCTCTAAATATATCCCTAACAAAGATAGAGTTCTCAAGAATTACACTATCTTCCCATGTAGAGATGTAAACATTTTAACCTTTAAAAAAATATTGTTTGTTTTTTCTTCCCTTTTTACCTTCTTATGTTTCTTTTGAGTTCTGTATTTGAAGATCAAATTTTCTATTCAGCTCTGGTCTTTTCATGAAAAAATAATTGAAAATTCCCTATTTCATTGAATGTTCATCTTTTTCTCTGAAAGATGATGCTTGGTTTTGCTGGGTAGTTGATTCTTGGATGCAGTCCAATCTCTTTTGCCCTCTGGAATATCATGTTCCAGGTTCTTTGATCTTTTAAAGTAGAAGCTGCTAGGTCCTGGGTAATTCTGATTGTGGCTTCTTGATATTTTTATTATTTCTTTCTAGTTGCTTGCAATATATTCTCCTTGATCTGATAATTCTGGTATTTAGCTACAGCATTTTGGAGTTTTCATTTTGGGATTTCTTTGAGGGGGTGATTGGAGGAGTCATATAATGGCTTTTACCCTCTGGTTCTAAGACATCAGGGCAGTTGCCCTTGATGACTTATTGAAAGATGTTGTCCAGGATCTTTTTTTCATTTTGGTTTTCTGGTAGTCCAATAATCCTTAGATTGTCTTTCCTGAATCTATTTTCCAAGTTAGTTGTCTTTCTGATGAGGTATCTTACATTATCTTCTTCTGTTTTTCATTTTTTTGGTTTTGTTTGACTGATTCTTGATGTCTCATTGAGTCATTTATTTCCATTTGTCCAATTCTCATTTTTAGTGAATTTTTTTCTTCAGTTAACCTTTTTATCTCCTTTTTTATTTAGCCAATTATAATTTAAAGGAATGTATTTTGTTCGTTGGATTTTTTTTCATTTCACCAATTCTATTTTTTAAAGAGTTGTTTTCTTTTTCCATTTTACCATACTTGTTTTTTAAGTAGTTTTCTTCAGCATACATATTTTTCCATTTCACCAAATATATTTTTAAGGAGGTATTTTCTTCAGTCAATTTATGTTTTTCCCTTTCCAAACTCTCCTGCAAATCTCTCATTGCCTTTCCTCATTTTTCTTCTATTCTCTTTTAAGATCCTTTTTTAATTTTTCCAAGAGAACATTTTGAGTTGAAGACTAGTTTAGACCTTTGAAACTTCATTTGGAGGCCTTTTGCTTTTAGTATCCTCAAGGTTTGAGTTCTGTTCTTCCCTATCTCCAGATTCACTGTGATCAGAACTCTTTTTGTTTTTTTTTCCTCATTTTTGAAGGTTGAGGTCTGTTTCTAGGCTACAGGGAAGATTGTCCTTGGCTTCCTCTACAGGATGACAGGGATTTCACACTGCACTGGGAACAGTGCTGCAGGCTTTCCCACCATGCTGGGTGGGTCTGGCCAAGTCCCACCTGTTATGTTGGGGTTCAGGGGCTCACTACTTGCCTTCTGTAATTGCTTTGAAAATCTCACAGCTAGTCTGCTGATTCACTGGCCTTCTGAACCAGAACAGAATAGCTAATGCTGTTGTCTTTTGGCTAAGAACCTCCCACTAAATTCTCCACTGAGGGCCTCTCCATCCTGGTATCCCTACACTGTACTTGCACTGGACCATATTCCCCCTGCCCAGTTGAGAAATCCCTCCAAGACATCTTCAGCTGGAAATTTGTTACACTCCAAATATTTGTGGGCTCTGTCACTCCAAAATCCATTCAGAGACTTGATCTAGTGTGCATTCTGAGGAAAACCAGCAACATCTCAGGCAAAGTCCCTTTCATTTTCTGCCATCTTGGCTCCACCTCCCATTTTTTCTTTCAGAGAACAGGGGCCTGGTTGCTGGAGCTCAGCTTTCAGTTTTCAAACTCTAGTCTCTAGACTAGACAAAATTTCTGCAGTGATTCCCTACCCTTTTCTTCTCCCTCTCTTCTTCCATACTTAACTACTCCTATACACTTAAACTCCTGCCTATGCATGCAGTCATGGCCATTATTGCCTGGCTTATTGCTTTCCTTTCTGAGGGCAAGGTATACAACCCCGTAATTGTCATCCCAGAAATTCTTCATGTATCTGAAGCACTTAAGTTGTGCCTATAAAGTATTTTAATTATTACTTTCTCCATTTTACAGATGAGGAAAATAAGGTTCAGGAAAACAAAATGACCTGATCAAGGTCCCTAGATAGTGTCAGAATCAAGTCATTCCAATTTTGAAAAGTTTTAATTTTTAGGAATTCTGTCCTTTACTTTTCTCTTTCCACAGCTATAATCCTCTGTTTTAATATCTGATGTGTGAAAAAAAATTTTTTTAAAGAAATCATTGTAACATAAAAGTTGGAGGACAGAATAGTGGCAAAGCTGCTATAGTCAGGGGGTTCAACACATTCCCCTTTGTGTCATTATGAGTTGTGCATCCGATGGCTAATATCTTGTCAAAAGCCACCTGAAATAGATATGGCACATCTCTGTGTCCTTGGTGTTTGTGTGTGCCATTTGCATTCTGTGTTGCTCCAGAGTCCATCAGTGTGTGTCAAAATGGGGGAACTGAGTCATAAAAATGCATCACAAACTTGGTCTCAGAGATTCATCTCTGAAATTCACTTGCTGAGCTTGCTTCCTTCTTCTTAGAAAAAATCAGCAGCATTAGATTTTTGGCATGCATTCATCTGTGAGGGATAGCTAACATTTTAGATGACATAATCAGAAATCTAACCTGACAGGTTAGAATGATGAGCCAAATGGAATCAGATGAAGTTTGATATGAATACATTTAAAATCTTATACAGGTTAAAAAATTGTAAAATTTAAAATGAGGGAGAAGTGGTCACAGAGCAATTCATTTGAAAAAAAGTGTAGTTCTCCAAACATAATATGAACCAAAGGTGTGACATTGCAGCCAAGAAGCTGGTGAGATGTTACACCATAGTAATAGGGATCTGTAGTGTCTAGGAATAAGGACGTGCATTCTGGGATAAAGTAGCAATGGTTTGCTTGCTATTCTTCACACAAAGCACTCCATCTGCTGACTTCCATCCATCTTCCCTTGTTGTCCCACATATCTAGAGTGCTCATCTTCCTCATTTCTGCCTACTGACAAGTCCCAGCCAAATTCTCACCTTCCATAAGCAACCTTTTCTTATCTTCTTTAATTCTAGTGCTTGTAGATTATCTCTAATTTATTCTGAATATTTCTCATTTATACCTACTTGTTTTTATGTTGTCTCCTCCATTCAACTATGAGTTTGTAGGAGCAAGGACTGTGGTTTTTGTTTTTCCTTTCTTTGTATCCCCAATACATAGTACAGAGCCTGGCTCACAATAAGTGCTTAATAAATGCTTATTGACTTAATTTAACTTACTGTCCTGCAATTGATTTGATTTAATTTACTGTCCTATTGTGCTTTGCTTTATCAGACCATACATACTGTCTGTCCTATGTTCAATTCTGGATGATGCATTTTAGGGAGACTGTTGAGAAACTAGGACATGGCTGCAAAGAAAAATAATGATAGAATCCCAGAGTTGGAAGGAAACTCAGAATCATTTGGAGCAACCACTACTTATACAGAGGACCAGGGATTATGTCTCATAAGATCTGGTTGAAGTAATTGGGGCTCTAGCCTAGAGAAAAGAATGAGGGAAACATGATAACAGTCATTAAAAATTTGAAGGATTATCTTTGAGAAGAGGGACCAGAGAGGCTAGTTCTAGTTGTTTCTGGAAGGCATAATTAGAAACAATCAAAAGAAGGTATCAGTTAGCCAATTCTTTCATATCATGAGGAAAAACATACTAACAACCGGAATTGAACAAGAATGGCATGGGTGGCTTGAGAAGGTCCTCAGAGATGGGATAACCATTTGTCAGGTAACCTAGAGAAGATTCTTGCATTGGGACAACATGACATAATCAAAGACTACATTCTACACTCTTCCCCAGCTGAATGACCCTGAACAAGGTATTTAAATTCTCTTTTTGCCTCAGTTTCCTCACTTGAAAATTGGTAACAAGAAGTCTGTTCCTAAATCTACAATTTATGAGACCATACTTATGTATTACTTGGGTTGTAGATCTCAAGCTACTAAGGATCTTAAAGGTTATAAAGTCCAACATGTTCATTTTATGAATGAGGAATATTAAATTCAGAGAGATTAAGGGTTATAGAGTCAGTGCCAAAAGTGGACTTTAAAGCCAGGTCTTCTGGATTCCAAGTCCAGTGCCCTCTCCAGTATAACTGTGTTTGTTGTTAATAGTCATTCAGAGCACAAAAATTTGTGCCAAAAAAAGTATTTTATAAAATAGTATAGGAAGAATGCTAGAAATAAAGCATTTCCCTCCATAAACTTGGGATATATTGTCCCATACATAGAACATTAGTGAGAAGAATGGGAACATATAGAGAAGACACATGAACAGACACATTTAAGGAACATGTATGGACACTGTGCAGTTGTGGGGAGGTAAGTGTATGTTTAGTAATCCTATGTGATGATGTATGGAAAGGCAACAAGGTCCTCATGCTGCTTTCCCTAAGATTGCTGCTTTGATAGTCTCTACCACAAAATACTTGACAAACATGGGCTTTTCTTTTCTTTCTTTCTTTTTTTGCCAGTTCTTTCCCTTCTGAAGAAAAACTATTGTCCTTGAAAGAGCAGAAAAGCCACTCACAGTTTGTTCCCTTAGAGAATTAGCTATTAAGATCTCTGTCTCCCTGTCTATTCTGTCTCAGATGCTCAGGTCAAAGGGCAGCCTTGTCCAGCTAAGTAAATATCTTGGCTTTAGCCTTTTTCTTTGTGTTCTTTTTCGTAGACTGCACTTCGGCCCCTTGTTGTAAGACCTCATCCTTGATTGTAGTCATTGTTTCGTACATTTTTCATTTTCATTTTCTGAAGACTAAGCTGAAAATGGTTATTTGACAATTTTTATGACTCAACAGCTCTAGGAATTTGGTGGTCCCTGGTTGTCATATCCTAACTCTGTCCCAGTCCCCCATATAGATGAATGAGCAGAGAAAAGTTGTGGTGGTTAGCTGGGGAGAGTTGGGAGGTGATGGCAAAGTCATGGTCCCTGTTACCTCCTCAGCAGCATTTCTATGCTCTTTGTATGTCTATGCAGCCAGCGTCTGAAAGGGGTCTTGCCTTACACTCTAACATAGGTAAAATTTGTGTAAATCTGTAAATATTATATGAAAAATGAGTTACTATTATTAATATGGGGGGAGGGAGGCTGGGGGCAGCTAGGCAACCCAGTGGATAGAGTAACCTGGAGTCAAGAATACTCATCTTCCTGAGTTCAAATATGACCTCAGACACTTCTTAGGTGTATGACCCTGAGTAAGTCACCTAACCTTGTTTGCCCAACTTTCCTCATCAGGAAAATGGGTTGGAGCAGGAAATGTCAAACACTCCAGTATCTTTGCCAAGAAAACCCCAAATGGGGTTACAGAGGATTGGACACAACTGAAAAATGACTTAACCACAGTTAAGTTGGACTAAATGTCCTCAAGACACTTTTTAATTCTGATTTTATGATTCTAACAAAGCTACATTTCTTTGACAAAAATTCAGTTACCTCAGTCAGTCAAGCACTGCTTTCCAATTAGTCCAAACTGGTGGTTCTCATACAAGAGAAAATAGCTTAAAGTATGTTCTTAAAGGGAACAGCTGCTGTCTCTACCTCCTTGGCCTTGGTATTTGGTTCATGTTTTTTATCTTGTTTTCTGTCATCTCAGCTGACCCAGGGGCTGAGCAGACATTTTCCCCAATCATCTCTTTTGCTTTAATACTTTTGTGTCAGCCAGGTTGTGGCCCTCCTATGTAGGCCAATTCCTCTTGGTGAAGACTGAGACATTTGGAGATGCTTCTCTGCTTTTCAGGGCTCTTAACCTCATTTTTAAACTTAAAAAAAATGATGTTTTTAATCACTTCCTGGGGAAGCAAAAGGTGAACTGGATAGAGCAATGGCGTTTACCAGAGTTGCCTTCCCTCACTGGGGAAAAGTATTTTCAATTAAAATAAATGCATATAATTGCTGTTATATCACTCTGCCGTAATTAATTGTGTTTCTAAATGAAGGGTCTTCACACCTAACACCATATACCAAGATAAGGTCAAAATGGATTCATGATCTAGGCATAAAGAATGATATTATAAACAAATTAGAACAATGTAGGATGGTTTACCTCTCAGACCTGTGGAGGGGGAAGGAATTTGTGACCAAAGAAGAACTAGAGGTCATCATTAATCACAAAATAGATGTTTGACTATATCAAGTTAAAAAGTTTTTGTACAAACAAAATGAATGCAGACAAGATTAGAAGGGTAGCAGTAAACTGGGGAAATATTTTTACATCCAAAGGTTCTGATAAAGGCCTCATTTCTAAAATATATAGAGAATTGACTCAAATATATAAGAATTCAAGCCATTCTCCAATTGATAAATGGTCAAAAGATATGAACAGACAATTTTCAGATGAAGAAATTGAAACTATTTCTGGTCACATGAAAAGGTGCTCCAAATCACTATTGATCAGAGAAATGCAAATTAAGACAACTCTGAGATACCACTACACACCTGTCAGATTGGCTAAAATGACAGGAAATTATAATAATAACTGTTGGAGGGGATTTGGGAAAACTGGGACACTGATTCATTGTTGGTGGAACTGTGAACAGATCCAACCCTTCTGGAGAGCAATTTGGAACTATGCTCAAAAAGTTATCAAACTATGCATACCATTTGACCCAGCAGTGTTTCTACTGGGCCTATATCCCAAAGAGATCTTAGAGGAGCGAAAGGGACCCACCTGTGCGAGAATGTTTGTGGCAGCCCTTTTTGTAGTGGCAAGAAGCTGGAAATTGAAAGGATGCCCATCAATTGGAGAATGGATGAATAAATTATGGTATATGAATGTTATGGAATATTATTGTTCTGTAAGAAACGACCAACAGGAGGATTTCAGAGAGGCCTGGAGAGACTTGCATGAGCTGATGCTGAGTGAAATCAGCAGAACCAGGAGAATATTATACACAGCAACAAGACTATACGATGATCAATTCTGATGGACATGGCTCTCTTCAACAATGAGATGTTTCAAACTAGTTCCTATTGTTCAGTGATGAAGATAGTCATATACACCTAGGGAGAGGTCTATGGGAACTGACTGTGGACCACAATACAACATTTTAACACTTGCTGTGAATATTTGCTTACATTTTGTTTTCCTTCTTAGGGTGTTTTTTTTTCTCTTTCTAGATCTGATTTTTCTTGTACAGTAAGATAACTGCATATATATGTGTACATATACTGGATTTATCATGTATTTTAACATATTTACCATGCATTAGACTACCTGTCATCTAAGGGTGGGGGTGGGGGGAAGGAGGGGAAAAATTTGGAACAAAAAATATTTTTGCAAAGGTCAATGTAGAAAAATAACTCATATGTTCTGTAAATAAAAAGCTTTAATAAAAAAAAAAGTGAGGCTGGTGACTTAGACCTCACTTAAATTCAATTCACTTGCAAGTCAAGACATCACCTTCCTACTGAGATTGGTACTCTCTGAGAATGAAGGACAAACAATTGTTTTTAAAAACCCCTAATTCTCATGCAACTCATACCTGAAGTATAAATATTTTTTTTCTTTTTTTTAATTTTTTAATTAAAGTTTTTATTTTCAAGACATATACATGATAATTTTCAACATTCACCCTTGCAAAACTTTGTGTTCCAAATTTTTCTCTCTTCTTTCCCCTTCCCCCTTCCCCTGATCGTAAGTAATCCAATATATGCTAAACATGTGCAGTTCTTTTATACTTATTTCCACAATTATGCTACACAAGAAAAAATCAGATCAAAAAGGAAAAGAAATGATAAAGAAAACAAAAACCAAGCAAAAAATAACAAAAATAGTGAAAATGCTATGTTGTGGTCTACACTCAGATTCCATAATGATATGAACAATAATATTCCATAATATTTATATACCATAACTTATTCAGCCATTCTCCAACTGATGGGCATCCATTCAGTTTTCAGTTCCTTGCCACTACAAAAAGTCTGTCACAAACATTCTTGCGCATGTGGATCCCTTTCCCTTTTTATGATCTCTTTGGGATACAAGCCCAGTAGAAACACTGCTGGATCCAAGAGTATATACAGTTTGATAACCCTTTGGGCATAGTTCCAAATTGTACTCCAGAATGGTTGGATCCATTCACAGTTCCACCAACAATGTATTAGTGTCCCAGTTTTCCCACATTCCCTCCAATATTATTATCTTTTCCTGTTGATTTTAGCCAACCTGAGAGGTATATAGTGGTATCTCAAAGTTGTCTTAATTTGCATTTCTTTGATCAATAGTGATTTAGAACACCTTTTCATATGACTAAAAATGTTTTCAATTTCTTTACCTGAAAATTGTTCATATCCTTTGATGATTTATCAGTTGTAGTATGGCATGAATTCTTATAAATTTGAGTCAATTCTCTATATATTTTAGAAATGAGGCCTCTATCAGAACACTTCCCCCCCCATTCAATAATGTACTCCAGTTCTTTGGCCACAAATACCTTCCTTCTCCAAAGATCTGAGAAGTAAGCCATCCTATGCTCTTCTAATTTGCTTATAATGTCACTGTTTATGTCTAAATCATGAACTAATTTCGACTTTATCTTGTTATAGGGTGTTAGGTGTAGATCAATGCCTAGTTTCTGCCATACTAATTTCCAATTTCCCCAGCAGTTTTTGTCAAATAGTGAATTCTTATCCCAAAAGCTGGGGTCTTTGGGTTTGTCAAACACTAGATTACTACAGTCATTGACTATTTTGTCCTGTGCATATAACCTATTTCACTGATTGACTACTCTATTTCTTAGCCAGTACCAAATGATTTTGATTAGGTCTGGAACAGCTAGGTCACTTTCATTTCTGTTTTTTTCACTAATTCCCTTGAAATCTTTGACCTTTTGTTTTTCCAGATGAACTTTGTTATTGTTTCTTCTAGCTCTATAAAATAATTCCTTGGGATTTTGATTGGTATGGCACCAAATAAGTAAATTAATTTAGACAGTATTGTGATTTTTATTGGCTTACCCATGAGCACTTGATATTTTTCCAACTAATTAGATCTGAATTTATTTGTGTGGAAAGCATTTTGAAATTGTGTTCATATAGTTCCTAACTTTGTGTTAGCAGCTAGACTCCCAAATATTTTATATTATCTATAGCTATTTTAAATGAAATTTCTTTTTGTATCTCTTGCTGCTGGACGTTGTTGATAATATATAAAAATGCTGATGATTTATGAGGATTTATTTTGTATCCTGCAACTTTGCTAAAGTTGTGAATTGTTTATAGTAGTTTTTTAGTTGATTCTCCAGGATTCTCTAAGTAGTATAAATATTTTTGGCAAGTTCCCTAATAAGTGATCATCTGGCCTCTGTCTGAAACCCTTTAGTGTAAGGCAACTCACTTTTCCCTCAACTACCCCATTATAAATTTAAAATGTTCTAAATGTTAAAATACTTTTTCCTCTTGGGTCAGGTTGAAGTTGCACCCACTGCTTCTTGTTCTCCTTTTAAGAGCCAAACAGAATTAGGTGCATTCATCTTCCCTATGACAGACCTTGGAGTACTTGGAGACAGCTCTACTGTCTCCCTTAACTTTATTTTTAGGCTAAGATTCCCAGCTTTTTCAATTAATCCTTGTATATCATAATTTCTAGTCCCTCATTTTCCTGGCCACCCGCCAATAGATGTATTCTAGACTGTCAACATCTTTTCTAAAAATTTGATGCTCAAAACAAACCCAACATGCCACATGTGATCTGTTGTCTGATTCAATAATTGGTGAGCAGTGATCTGTTTTTCAAGCTCACATTGCTCATGCAGGAGGAACCATGTTTAGCTGATTTGATCAATGTTTTCTCCTTCACTGTGTAAAGCTCTGATTAAATAAAGACTCTTGTTTTCCCCACTACTAAAGGAGAAATGTGTGAGAGCTTCAGGAAAAACAGTTGGCCTTTTATAATTGCCTCCTAGAAGTTATATCTAGGTTGGGAGAGGATATGGCATGAGCTGCACGTATCATGGGCCACAGTTAACCCAAGTTGTTTATTGTAATACCTATTTACCAAGGATTGCTGAATATTTTATGGAAAGCCGAAGGCAAAGCAGAAATATAGAACTATGAAAATTAAAAATGGAAATGAACCTAAGAAATTAAATCCAACCCTTTAATTTTTTAATGACTACAAATATTTTTAAAAAAATCTAAGAAAATATATTTTTGATATCTTCTGTTTTTACATCTCATATATTTCCAAATGTATCACTCTTCTTTCACTTTAAAGGGAAAAAAGAGTTCAGGAAAATTAACACATTCAAAAAGTTGGACATTATATGCTGTGTTCCATGATTTATATTCAAATATTATATATTTATATGTAGCAACAAAGAACTTGGGGGAAGGAGCGACTCATACCACATCTTTGGGGCTGAGTGAGCATTATAATTTCAGCATTCAGTTTGGATGATTTTGTTATTGTCATTCCCTTATTTGCATTGTTATACTTTCTACTATTTTTTAATAAATTGAATCTTTTTATTTGTCATTGATGTCCTTGTGGTATGTTTCTAACAGCTGGATCTCTGGATGAAAAGATATGAATATTTTAGTCATTTTCTTAGCAAAAATCCCGATTGTTTTTCAGAATGGTTGGATCAGTTCACAGCTCCATCACAGCTACATGTACATTACAGAACAAGTTTTCCCACAATCCCTCCAAAATTGCTGCTGTCACCTTTGCCAATTTGCTGAGTATAAGGTAAAATTTCAGAATTGTTTTTTTGCATTTTTCTTAATATTGGTGTTTTAGATTTTAAAGTATGGGTTGTGACCCTATATGGGGTCATATAATGATGTGGAAAAATTGGCAACAATAAAAGATATCAAATATTCCACCAAGATTTAATTCTTTATGTAAAAATAGAGCACATACATCTCATTAGTATGCAAATTTTCTTTCATCTTTAATAAATGGTAAAATTCCATGTATACTAAAAAATTGTTTTAAAATAAATTTCCTGGGGCAACTAGGTGGCGCAGTGGTTAGAGCACCAGCCCTGAAGTCAGGAGGACCTGAGTTCAAATCTGATCTCAGACACTTAACATTCCCTAGCTGTGTGACCCTGGGCAAGTCACTTAACCCCAATTGCCTAAACAAAAAATAAATAAATTTCCTTATGATTTATTAACAGTAAATGTTTGATTGGTGTACCAATTTTATATCTCCATATAGTTGAAGTCACATAAAATTTCTCAGGCAAAAAGGGGTCACAAATGGAGAAAGTTTAAGAAGGTCTGAATTCCTTGACATAGTAGCTAATAGTTTAAAATTCCTTTTCAGAGCTGTTCCTGAGGTCACTATTGCAATGCATTCATTTTCAAAGATAAAAAGGCATGTCTGTTTATTCAGATTCCCAATATTACAACTAGCTGTAATCCAGTGAACTATGTGGCCAAAGGGCTCTGGATGGGAAGAGATGATTAAGAATGAGTTTAAAATTCTATTCAATTAATTTCAATTGAATTCACCTTGTCAAGTCAGCAAACATTTATTGAAGGCCTTCTGAAGAGAAATATCAAAATGAATTAGCCATGGTCCCTACCTTCATGGAACTCCTAGTCTCATTGGGAGTTATATTGGAGAGAAGTAGTGGTGAGTCACCATCTTTAAAAAAATGCAAATGTAATATGGTTTTTTGAGTATGACTCTTCTCACCTGTATCCACTCTCACTTTTACCAGTTCATTGTTTTATTATTTCTCATCTAAGTTCTAAGGCATTCACAGGCATATACTTTGATATTTCCTAATAAATTACTAAGATTGCAACATTTCTTAATACTAATCAATTAGTCCTGAGAGATAGTTTATTAAATATTAAATAAAGAATAGCAACAAAAAACTTCATTTTCCATAAACTTTTACTTGTCCCTCCATATGAAGCCATAAATCTCTTAATCTTAAATAAATATGAAGGCATACACACATGTAAATGTACATATATGCATATTATATATGTGTGTGTGTTTATACATTCATATATATACACACATATGTGTACATATTTTTAACAGTATAGAATATTAAAATAAGATCTAGAAAATTATTTACAATGTATTATAGAGAAATCACAGCCAGATAGGACTTATTGGCTTCTTAATTCTGGAAATACATAGATTGTTGGCTCTGAATTCAGGAGGATCTGAGTTCAAATCTGATCTTAACATTTAACACTTCCAAACTGTGTGTCCCTAGGTAAGTCACTTAACCCTAATTGCCTCAAAAAAAAATCAACATTTTAAAAAAATTCTGGAAATACAGTCCTACCATTCAGTTCTCACAGGATAGCAGACTAAATCTCTCAAGAATTCTATTTATAATGTTTCTTCTCAAGTTAAGAGTCAGATTAGGTCTATCAGGGCAGAAATTCTCTTAATCTTTTCTATAGCTTACCTAGCCTCTCTAACCATGACAGGTAATTTTCTAGAAGAATAATTAAACTACTCATCACAGACAACATTTAAACTGTAACTTCCTGATATTATATTCTTTTTTAAAGACACAGTAATAGTTTCCATAGTAACTATAACATGTTCTCTCCATGGGAGAGGCTATTAAATCTGGTGGTACACACAAAAAAAAGTATGAAAGGGGCACAAGAAAGTGATACAGAAATTCAAAATATGGAAGGTAAATATAACTTTTGGCTGAGAGGAAAAGAGAAAGTTTCATTAGAAAGGTTAAATTTGATATTTTATTGGCCTTAAAGGATAATATTATCTATATCTCTGCTTCTTTCCATAATCATACAGTAAACTTGCAATGTGTAGAAATAAAAGAATTCTTGACTTCCATTCTCCTACTCTAATAAGCACCAGATAATGCTTTTTTTCCTTCCTTTAAATCTTATTTTCTTGTCATTTAATATAGGGGTTCCTAACTGAATCCAGGTGGACAAGGGAAGGTCTTAAAACACCACTAAAGTATTTGTAAGGAATCCTTCATCTCTTTTGAAGGGATTTAATTAGCAATCAATCAGGTCTATTTAGCATCTATAAAATGTAGATTCTCCAGTTTATATAGACTGGGATCAATTTTGGAAGTGGTCTACCAAATTATATCTGACTTTGACTCATTTTGCTCTCATCCAGAGTTGTTCCTAAAGAAATAACAGACTATATAGTTCAACTATAGTTTGTGTCTAGCTCACCATGCATATGATTGCAAGTACTCTAGCTATTTTATTGGTTATAAGAAAGTCATTTCCTCCCCATGAAAATACAGAAAACCCATAAATGGGCTCAAAGTCATCTTTAAACAAATTATACAATTTTCTTCCCTCTCCAAGAAATTCAACCTTCTCCAGGGACCCTGTGCAATCTCTTAGTTTCATTGTATTACTCTTGGGTTAGAGTCTTTTTTTGCAAAAAAAAAAAAAAAAATTTCATTGCTTATGTAGCTTTCCAGTTTTTTTTCTTTTTTGTCCCATTGGAATGTGTAGATATTAATGGACTTCCCCAAAGATTGGGATTCTCACCCTGGAAGGAAAACAAATTTAGGATTACCAGAGAGCAACCCTCCTTACCCTCAGACTTTATTATTTTCACGATTTAGTAATAGCAGAAGGAAAAACCAAGGTCTTTTGATCTTTCTCATACTATGGCATATTCCTTTGATATACCTCCATTACTAGAGGTCCTATGCATAATCCTCTCCTCCCAAGAGGCTAGTATTGTCTAAAAACTTGTTTCTGATGAAAAGTTAAATTTTGATATCCTCTTCTTTTTAAGATGTGTGGGCTGTTTAGGAAACTCCCTTCTTTATCTGGAAAAATAAATCCCCAAACCCTTGAACTTGAGGTTGCTAAAATGCAAACTAGAATTTCATGTTCCTCAAATGAAGATAAAATAAGATAATATTTGTAAAGCACTTAAAACAATGCCTGATACATAGTTGATGCTATTTAAATGCTTATTTCTTTCAGAACACTAGGTGGCACAATAAATAAAGCTCTTGGCCTGGAATAAGGAATACCCAAGTTCAAATCTGGCCTCAGACACTTGCTAAGTAATGTTAGAGAAGCCTCTAATCTCTTCTTCATCTTTAAAATGGAGATCAACTGCAATAATAATTATAGTTTTCCACAATACCTGGAACACAGTAAAAGTATACAAAGCTATTATTAGTAGTATTCTATGATTTATACCCCTGCCTTATGTCAGATAATGTTAACATAATTTTTCAAGTGAAATAACCGATGATTATAGAAGTTCAGTGATTTGCTTAAATCACATAGCTGGTAAGAGCCAAAGAGAGGAGAGTAAATCCCAATGCTCCAGTTCCCATCATGCATTAGACTCATGTGTAAGGTAGCATGGTACAGTAGAACTGGATTCAAATCCTATTTCTATTATGTATTTATTACTTGTGAGACACCAGGAAAGTCACAGAAACTCTCTGGATCTTAGTTTCCTCATCTTTCCAATGAGAGGGTTAAATCAGATGCCCTTGGATCTCTTTTATATTCTCAGTTTTGGATGCTCTACCATAGTCCATGACAGAATCTCCACTTTGCTCCTCCCTGGATGACCTCAGATCTTCAGTGAGTGTAGATGTCAGTAACAAAACCTAGTTGAACTGGAAACTAATGGAATGCTCTTCAAATGGAATATGGCTAGATGAACGATAATATATGAATGAAATGGAAAATGATTGTTACATAATAAACAATGAAAGGGATAGTTTCAGGCCAACAAATAAAATGATAGAGTGAAGTGAATAGAACCAGGAAAACAATTTATATTATAATGTTATTAAAAAAAACTTAACTTCAAGAGAGTTAAGGACCCTCCTTAATGCAATGACTGGCTATACTCCCACAAAGGAGAATGTTCCCTACATTCTGACAGAGAAGTGACAGATTAAATGTGCAGAATAAGAGACAGGTTTTTGGACATGGCCAAGGTGGGAATTTGTTTTTCTTGACTATGTATATTTGTTACAAGGTTGTTATTATTGTTGTTTTTCTTTCCAGTAAGGGGGAAGGATGGGAAGGAGAAAAATAAATTATCATTCATTTAAAAAAATATTGAATTTGAAAAGAATCTACTTGCTTAGAAATGAGTAAAAGAACAACTTTCTCTCACTGCCTTTTTGTCTTGAGGTATAATGTCATATGTGACAACTAGGTGAAGACAGCTATGTATTACAGTGAATAGAGAGCTGAAACTGGAATCCAGAAGATCTGAATTCAAATCTAGCCTCATATGCTTTATAGCTGTGTGATTCTAGGCACTTGTTTGCCTCAGTTTTCTCAATGGCAAAGTGGAAATAATAGCATCTACCTTGCAGAGTTGGGAGGTTCCAATGATACACTCTTTGTAAATCACTTAGCACAGTGTCTGATACATAGAAGATACTATATAAAAGCTATCCTCATCATCATAATTTGATGGAGATTATGTCTTAGACTGAGACAGAAGAGGATATTATTGAATGAGGCAGCAGGACCAATGTGAAAGTTTGAGTTCAAATCCTTTAAAGAGTAGAGATATCTTTCTTGTTTTCAAGGACACTGAGATAACTTAAGAGATCTGAATCATAGGATATCAGAGCTAAAATGGACTTTAGATATCATTTCTCTTGCACCATCATATTTAATCCTCCTTACCATGCCTTTCTTGGAGTGTTACACATGAAATGAATATCCCATTAGAGTCACATCATCAGTCCCCTTTGCGTAAAAGCCCATTGTTTTGGGGTACATCCCTTTCTCCTTTTGTTGAACCAGAGCTAATATGTCTCTCTACCTCATAGGGTTGCTGAGAGGACTAGCAAGTAACATATGAGGAAATGAGCTAGGGCCTGACGAATGAACAAGGCTGGCTTGGTCACAACAAATCAGCACTTCATCAGTGTCTTCAGGGTTTTACTGGTGCCATGGCAACCAACTCTTCTGCAATATGGCTGTTGTGGCACTGAGCTAACCCAGCCAAGACATTTTTAATTCCTGACCCTTGGCTCCTTGAATCTAGTCAAGGCACAGCGGTTAACAGGGGAACACCAACTGCAATTTTCTTCCTCCCATTTCAAATTGAGAAAACTCTGTTGATGGGTTCAGAGTGATTTATCTGTTTGTTGTTTAAAGGAGTCACCAGGAGGATAGCAGAGCTCAGAGGGGGCTTGCTAGTGACCCAAACAGTTTGAAGAATGAGGATTCAGAGAGGAGAGAAGAGAGCATTTGTTGGCAGCAAAACTAGGATCCACCTGAATAAAAATGGGTATTTTTGTCCACAATGCCTTCAACTTTAATGTTTTATGTTCAGTAGGAACATTTCCTCTTTCCAGATTATCAGTGTCTTTGTTGTCTCTTTCCTTCTCTTTGGCTCTGAGAATCTATTCTCATTCTTTGTTATTATTAAGGAGAAAACAAACCACATGCAGTGTGATGTTGTGGAGAGAACACTGAATTTGGTGTGAGGTAAAGCCTATGTTCAAATCCTGAGTTCATTCTGTCTACCTTCATTTAGTCCTACATAGACTAATTACTTGAATTTCCTTGGGCCTCATTTTCTTTATCTGTAAACTGAAGGTGCTGGACTAGATGGTCTCTAAGGTCACCTTCAGCTCTAATGCTTAGAATAATCCCATTTTTTATCCAGAATGAAATACCCTCCCTATGAGGACTGTATCTAAGGAGTGAGTGAAAAAAAATGGAAACACCTTAAAAATGGTATAGGTTGCTTTTTTTGGGGGGGGGCAGTTTCCATGATTGGAGGCATTCAAAAAGATCCTAGAAGTTCATCATCAGTATACTACAAGGTAGATTTATTCAACAAAGGATAGAGGAAAGAGTTTTGGATTTTGGAGTTAGAAGAACTAGATTCAAATATGACCTCTGATATTAGCAGTATGACTTTAGGCAAGTAATTTAAACAATTTGATTCTCGGTTTTCTCAAATGTAAAATTGAGGAATTGGTAGAGATGGTTTCCAAGGTCTCCTCCAGCTCTATATCTATGAAATTGAAATCTACCTCTACCTCAATTTTCTTATCTGAAAAGTTAAATGAGTATATTGAATGATCTCTAGAATTCCTTCCTATTATGAAAACATGATTATTCCTTGAGCTAGAGGTTGGATTGGGCAATTTCTGAGGTCTCTTCCACCTCTAAGATTCCATGAGTTCACAAAAGCCTCCAGACCACAGAGATTAAGCTCTACAGATGGATTATTAAGCATATAGGGGAAAGGGATTTTTTTTGTTTTGTTTTTGAGAAATGTTACTTTGTAGGCAAGTTTAGGAAGATAACTCAATCATGATCAAATTACAGAATCTGAGACATAGAATAATAAGAAAAATGGAATAATAATAAGAGCTTAGAGATCATCTGGCCCAACATCTTCTTTTGATCAATGAGGAAATTGAAATTCAAATAGGGGAAATGATTATACTTGGTTTATACTTGGTCAGGATTGATAGCTAAGCCTATGTTGTTTTGATTTAGCTATCTTGAAGGCAAGTAATAAGAATTATAACAAATAATATTTTATCTTTGTATAGTGCTTTATTGTTTGCAAAGCAATTTCACATCTTATTTGGTCCTCATAATAATGATAAATATTCAAATGGATCATCAATACTCAAAATATATCAATAAATCATTGATGTGGGTATTATTCCTAAGGCTGGAGATTACAATCCATTATGATTATCCATCCCACACAACTCTGGGGCATTTCATCCCATACCTCCACCACAAGGGGTACATTTCATATGCTGGGGAACTTCTTTGTATTCTTTTGATCTTTCATGATGTCCCTAAAGCACCTCAGTTATCCCTCCCTCTTACCGTATAACTGGTCCATCTTCCTTTCCTCTCATATATTTTTCTGAAGATGTCCTTTAATGCTACAACAAAACATGTTGTGGTAGCACATGCTAGCAGGGCTGCCTAGGTGGCTGGATTGCTTGAGACTGGGAGTTCTGAGCTGGAATAAGGCTTAAGACTATCAAATGTCAATTTATACTAATATGGTGAGCCCCTAGGGCCACAGAATGCTTAAGGAGGGGCAAACTGGCCTGTCTGGAAAAGAACAAAGTTTCTGTACCAATCGGCAGTGAGATTAAGTAACCACTGACTTCTAGCATGGGGAAGATAGGGAGATAGCCTCAAAAGAAACAAATAAATAAAACAAAAAAATGATTGAAGCAAAATATTTCACATTTATAAAACAATTTAAGATTTGTAAAACACTTTCCCTACAACAATCCCATCCATTACGGTAGGATAATTGTTATTGTCTCCATTTTACAAATGAGTTAATCAAAACTCCAAAAGGCTAATTAGTTTGCTCAGATTTGGAACTATGCTCAAAGGGCTATAAAACTGTCATCCAGCAATACCACTGCTAAATCTGTATCCCAAAGAGATCATTAAAAAAAAGGACTCACATGTACAAAAATATTTATAACAGCTCTTTGTGTAGTATCAAAAAATTAGAAATTGAGGAGACGCCTATCAATTGGGGAATGGATAAACAAATTGTGGTGTATGGTTGTAATAGAATACTATCCTTTTATAAGAAATGATGAGCTAACCGATTTCAGAAAAAAACTTACATGAATTGATGCTAAGTGAAGTAAGCAGAACCAAGAGAACATTCTACACAGTAACAGCTTGACATGATGATCAACTATAATAGACTAGATCTTTTCACCAACACAGTGGTCTAAGACAATTCCCAAAGACTTGTCATAGAAAATGCCCTACACATTTAAAGAAAGTATTATGGAGGCAATGCAGACAATGAATTTGAAACCCTCTGGGCAAGGATTTTCTCTTTATCACCTCCCTTCTCTTTCCCTTTTTTATCATTCCAAAATACTTTTTATGCCTTCAGATTTCTCTGTAGCAGCAGTGACTTTACTATACTCTCTTAAATAATATTTTAGACAATCATAAATAAATTTATTTCAAAGTCTTTGAAAAATTTGACATTTTTATGGCCTAATTCCTCAGTGGGTTCTTCCATGGAAGACATCTGAAGTTGGAACAGCTGTAGGATCATAGGATGGTTGATATAGAGATTGAAGGGACCTTCAATGACATTTT
Source organism: Myrmecobius fasciatus (assembly GCA_023553655.1). Lineage (NCBI taxonomy): Eukaryota > Metazoa > Chordata > Mammalia > Dasyuromorphia > Myrmecobiidae > Myrmecobius > Myrmecobius fasciatus. The sequence continues at coordinate 23,698 of JAJPUD010009455.1, forward strand.
ATCAGTGAGGAAATAAGTTGAGAAATTTGTTTACAGTCACACAACTGGTTAATGTAAATTTTGGGCTTGAACTTAAGGCGTGTTTTAAATGCCATTTCTACCACATCCCATTACTATACTAATGTACATGCCCTGAGAATTGTAATTCTTTTTACAATTATGTTATGATGGGTTCATGTGATCTTAGGCTTTCTTCTTACTGGCTAGGTTGTACAATGCATCAGCTAGTGGTTCAGCTAGTGATAGGGTTTGTAACCCTAGGTCAGTTAATTTGTCTAGCTAGTTCACACTCTTCTTATCACTAATAGAAGTATGATAATGTCTGTGATATATTCCTGAGAGGGTTGTTTTGAGTAATCAGTAAGGTAAAGTGAAAAACATATATAATGCTTTGTGAACCTGAAAACATTATATAAAATATATGTATAAAATGCTGATTATCATTATGATTATATTAATGATAATGTATAGTGGGAGCCAGAGTATGAGAATGTGACATATGATTCCACAGTTAATTTAAACTATCTTTAATGTAAACAGAAAAAGAAGCTCTAACTATCCCATGGAAACATTTGCATGTGATCATGGGCAATCCCTATCCCTATACCCTATGGTATCTGGCTTGGCTTCTTTTGTCCTGCTGCTGCCCAGATTGGGTCTTTATATGTAAGAATAAATCTATTTGCTGTGATGCTGGCATGGACTGTCCCTTTTTCTTCAAATATCTCAGTATTCTCAGGTGTAGGACCATCACTTAGGATAGTCTGCCGTTCTACACTTGGCATAATCAGAGCAGAACAGATCTGCCACCTTACAATTTGTGAAATCAGCAGGATATTGAAGAAATGGGCTTGAGGAGAGAAGCCTTCACAGAGGAAATCCAGGTCATCCTTATTCCTGGAAGGGGAAATGGCTCATTTCCTGGGTCTAATATGAATTAGCCACTCACATCCAGGTAAGAAAGGTAGCTGGAGTTCTGCAAGTACAAGGATGCCCAGAAAATGCCCATTGACTCATGTCCTGACAAGGGAACTTTCATATGCTGCTGGATATTTGCATTGTTTCATGGAATATTTATAGCCATGCCAAACATGAGACTATTAAAAGAAGTTTTGAAATATCATAGACAAAAAAAAACAGAATAACCTCAAGATAAAAATGGCAAATAAACAAAACAAGGGAGGTTATTTTGCAAAGACAAAAATTGTTCTAAAGGAAAGGAAAAGAAGGAGAATTTTTCTTTCTGTCTCTCCTATTTCTGACTTGTGGCTGTATCAGGACAGACAGGATAGAGACAGGGAAAGAAAAAAACCCAGTGAAAATTATTTGATATATGATTAGAAAAAGAAGTGTTGTATTAGAATACATATATTTAAAAAAAAAACAACCAAGAAAGATGCAGTTCTTTTTTTTTCCCTGAGGCAATTGGGGTTAAGTGACTTGCCCAGGGTCACACAGCTAGGGAATGTTAAAAAGATGCAGTTCTTGAGAGTAAAAAATTTTAGACTGTATATATTTATGTGTGGGGAAAGATAAATAAAAAATAAAAGAATCTTTTTTTCCTCACACTATATGTTTCATATTTATAAACTAATTAAAAACTAAGTTTGGGACTAAAGTGTAAATTCTCTACTGTTAATCCCTAAATCGTGGTTTGAATGTTTTTACAAATGCTAAAAATTTGGCCTAACATTCTTTAGAATTTGTTTTAAGGGAACTAACAGCTTATCCCATCATCCCGGAATGACAACTTCATGTTTTACAGCTAGAGAAGAAGGTCATCTCACTGATTATAATGAAGTGAGGGGGCAATGTTAGTGAAGTTTCAAAGTGAAGAAAAAAATAGGCTAAAGTTTTACATTTTGAAATTGCCTGTAGCTTTTCTTGTTCATGAAAAGGAGAAAAAGGTTGGGTGAATCAGGAAATAATCTTTTTAAAATGTTAATAATAAATATTTATTTTCAAAACATATGCAAAAATAGTTTTCAACATTTACTCCTGCCAAACCTTGTGTTCCAAACTTTTTTCCTCCCTTTTTTCCCAACCCTAGACAGTAAGCAGTATAGATTAAACATGTGCAATTCTTCTAAACATATTTCCACATTTATCAAGTTGCACAAGAAAAATCAGATCAAAAAGGGGAAAAAATGTGAAAGAAAAAAAAAGCAAACAAACAACAACAAAAGGTGGAAAAAAAAAACTGTGTTGTGATCCACATTCAGTCCCCATAGTCCTCTTTCCGAATGTAGATGGCTCTCTCCATCACAAGTCTATTGGGACTGGCCTGAATCACCTAATTAATGAAAAGAGCCAAGTCCATCAGAGTTGATCATCACATAATCTTGTTATTGCTATGTACCATATTCACTTGGTTCTGCTTACTTCTTTTAGCATCAGTTCATGTAAGTCTCTCTAAGCCTTTCTGAAGTCATCCTGTTGATCATTTCTTATAGAGCAATAATATTCCATTACATTCATATATTATAACTTATTCAGCTATTCCTCAACTGATAGGCAACCATTCAGTTTCCAGTTCCTTGCCACTACAAAAGGGGCTATTACAAACATTTTTGCACATGTGGGTCCCTTTCCCTTTTTATGATCTCTTTAGGATACAGACCCAGTAGAGACACTGCTGGATCAAAGAGTATGCACAATTTAATAATCCTTTAGGCATACTTCCAAATTGTTCTCCGGAATCAGTTCACAACTCTATAAACAATATATTAGTGCTCTAGTTTCTCCACATTCCCTGCAACATTTATCATTATCTTTTCTGTCATCTTAGCCAATCTGAGAGGTATGTTGTAGTCCCTCAGATTTATCTTATTTTGCATTTCTTTAGTCAACAGTGATTTAGATCATTTTTTTCATATGATTAGAGGCAGCTGTAATTTCTTTGTCTAAAAATTGTCTGTTCATATCCTTTGACTATTTATCAATTGGAGAATGGCTTGTATTCTTATAAATTTGAGTCAATTCTCTATATGTTTTAGAAATGAGGCCTTTTTCAGAACCTTTGGATGTAAAAAAAATTTTCCCAAGTTTTCTGCTTCCCTTCTAATCTTGACTGCATTGGTTTTGCTGGTACAAAACCTTTTTAATTTAATATGATCAAAACTATCCAGTTTGCATTTCATAATGTTTCCTAGTTCTTGGCCATAAGAAGTTCTTCCTTCTCCACAGATCTAAGAGGTGTGCAGTATCACGTGTTCTCCTAATTTGCATATAGTATTATCCTTTATGTCTAAATAATGAATCCATTTTGACCTTATCTTGGTACAGGGTATTAGATGTTGGTCAATGTCTAGTTTCTGCCATAATATTTTCCAATTTCCCTAGCAACTTTTGTCAAATAGGGAGTTCTTATTTCAGAAGCTGGAGGCTTTGGGTTTATCAAACACTAGATTAGAATCAGGAAGTAATAAAAAATTAAGTTTAATTGGAACATTTAATTAAATACTTAGTCTTACAAATTAATTTTTTTAAATGTTATGTGTATTTTGATTTTAGAATTTTTGCTGTAAATTATATGAAACTCCTACCCATTTTTATAATAGTTTATGCTCAATTTCAGAGTTGTTTTGCTTCTGCCCTACAAAAAGAGAAATTTACTTAAGGGAGCAGGAAGAGCAAACCCAAGCTTTCCTGAGAACTCTCAGAAAAATTTCAATAGTTTCAATAGTCTGGGAATAGGTTCATGACTATGTGATGAGACTCAGTAGAGACTGGAAAAATTATGGAAAATTGGTAATCACTATGTGGGAAAGGGTACAAAGAAAAAGATCTTGGGGCTGCTAGGTGGCATAGTAGATAGAGTACCAGTCCTGAAGTTAGGAAGTCCTGACTTCAAATTTGGCCTTAGACACTTAACACTTCCTAGCTGTGTGACCCTGGGCAAGTCACTTAATCCCAAATGCCTCAGCAAAAAAG
>JAJPUD010009455.1:27730-45053 GCA_023553655.1 Myrmecobius fasciatus
AAGAAAGAAAGAAAGAAAGAAAGAAAGAAAGAAAGAAAAAAATTTTGTAGAATCCCCTTATTTGTAAGCTTGCCAAATTTCTTGAAACCTTCTGTTTGGACAAGGTCAAAAAGCTTTTTCTGGAAGTTTTAAACAATGAATTGAGTTACTGAGAATTTATGTGTGTTTATAATATAAAATATTTAGGATGAGTTTAAACCTGAGATGAAGAAAAGAAAAAAGTGAAATATATTAAGTGAAATCCTTTGTGTGTGTGTCTAGATAAACTTTTATTGCTTATTGCAAATGATAATAATTATATCCAGATGCAGGCTATGATTAGTGAAACTTATTATTGGGACTATAATCTGCTTTTGTTTTAAGTTTTGAATTCAGGTAAAGTTGACTGATAGATCATTAAGTCAGTAATTCAGCATCTGAAGAAAATAACACAAACTATTTAGAGGAAGTGTGATACTCATTTGTAAATTCAGATGGCTCTATCTGGGAAAAGATTGAGGAGACAACCTTCTATGACTAAAGGTAGGGTCCTCTTGATTCAATTTCCCTATTGTATCCTTTACTTTTGAATGGGAATGTTCCTACCTGGTTAATCCTGAGTCTGGTGATAAAGTGGAATTGTTACTGTTTGATTTTTGTCCACTATGACTCTTACCTGAAATCAAATGAGGTAAAAATGATTTATTCTAGCATATATATGTTTAGCCAATCAGTGCCTTTAGGTTTAGGCCTGGAGGACTACTTTTGATGCTGTTATAAACATGTCCCTGCTTTTCCCTTTTACAGCAAATTTCCATAATCAGGTGACCAGTAGAAAATATGAACACAATACAATTATGTAAGATGTTACTGTTTTCAGTCTGAAAGTTTAGTCATTCCATATTCCTAACAATTAATTAACTAGTGTTTGGGATTATCTGCCTTCTAATAGTTACATAGTCATGTATAAGATTAGATCTTTGAAGTGGCTCATTCTTTCAGAATGGAAGGGAATAATTGGATAAAGGTTAAAAAGAAAGTTTGTTAAACAAAAATATGAACCTATTAATTTGTGAGGTTAAAGTCAGAAACCTCCTCTGTTTTTGCTTTAAGGAATAAAATTTCATTGCAATCAGTCAATTTAGTGAACAGTAAATTCTGTGTAACATTTAATCCATTTGAATATGGTTAACAATTGAACATGTTTTAATAAAAACAGCTCATTTGATCTACTCTATTCTCAGAATACAATTGGGAATTAATTAGTGTATTTATACATCCCATTCCATGTCTTTTGTTACATTGAAATAAAATTAGCATCTTTAAGTATATTAATTTGTGTAATTATTCAAATTAGAGGTCCATCTGCAATGCATATTTTACCTATGTTTTCATATATAGGATTAGATCCTTAATCGCATCTTATCCTTCCAAAGGAATTGAAATTAATTGGAATGGAAAAAATTTGAGAAAGCAACAAACTCAATCATATGTCAAATGTAAGTGATTCTAATGCAGTATGAAAGTTCTCTGAATTTTCAGGTGAATTATGGGTTTCTAATTTAATGTTCTTCTTATAGTTCTATTGTTAATAATATCAGAACCATAAGGTTGGACCTGGTTTTCACCATGTGAATTAATACTGGAAAAGTAAAATTTGATAGGCTATATTAACTCATATTGAGATCTGTTTTCTAAAAGAATTTAGCAGGAACATCTAAAACTCTGTAAGTACATGTTAATTATGTTAAAATACTTGACAAATCGAATATGTAGATACATATTTTTACATTTATCTTGCTATGCCAAAAAAGTCAGATCTACAAAAAAAAAATCTGAGAAGGGAAACACAATGCAAGCAAACATCAATAGCAAGCAGGAAAATGTTATGTTGTGGTCCACATTTCATATCCCTCTCTCTGGGTGTATATGGCCTTCTTTGCTGAACAATTGGAACTGGTTTGAAACATCTCATTGTTGAAGAGAGCTATGTCCATCAGAATTGATCATCATATAGTTTTGTTGTTACCGTGTATAATGATCTCTTGGTTCTGCTCATTTCACTCAGCATCAGTCCATGCAAGTCTCTCCAGGCCTCTCTGATATCATCCTGCTGGTAGTTTCTTATAGAATAATAATATCCCATAACATTCATATACCATAATTTATTCAGCCATTCTCCAATTGATGGACATCCATTCAGTTTATAGTTTCTAGCCACTACAAAAAGGGCTGCCACAAGCATTATTGCACATGTGGGCCTTTCCTTCCTTTAAGATCTCTTTGGGTGTATACCAAGTTCTTTCATGATGTCATGTGAAATTCTATGATTTTAGATATTCTTGTACTATGGCTAATCAATTTTTTTACATTGAACAGTCAAAGAAAATTGTGACAGGTCTTCCATTGACAAAAACGGGAAAATTGAAAAAAATAAAATTATTCTATTTTATATCACACTCAATATATTGTATAATTGTCTAAGCCATGTTACTTTGTCTCTAAACTTAGTTCAGATATTCCACTAGTCTATAATAAATAGGAATCAGAAATCTAGCTCTTTCACTAATTGTTAAATGCTATTGATTCTTTCTTTTCTCCCTTTGGAGTAGGGTGGAAGAAAATTGTAAAAATTGTGGCAATTCCCTTGCACTTGTTTCTGTTGTGGATTGTGCCTCCAATGTAGTTCACTGGTAGGTTCCTCTGCTTTCTCTGTATTAATGAAACAACTTATGCACTGCTCAGAGAACTTTTGAGAAGTTATGATTTGAAAGAATGTATGAGTAGGTCATGAGTGTACTTGGTAGAGTATACTTGAGAGTCAGAGTTTGAGAATGTGACTATGACTCCACAGTTAATATAAACTATCTTTAATGTAAACTGCAAAAGAGACTCTATTCTGTGGGAAAACTTGCATGTGACCCTAGGCCATCCCTGGCACTGTGCCTTCTCTGTTTTGTTTCTATATAATACCTAGTCTGGCCTGAGCTTGGTGCAGGGGTCTGTTATTCTGTCCTACCCCTGCCCAGATTCAGCCATTGTGAATAAGCTCCCCTCAATAAAATCTATTTCCTTACATGCTGGCATGAACAGTCCCTCTTTCTTCAGAATTTCAGCATTCTCTCAAGGGTAGGATTGTATTTCAAAATATTCTGCCACCTTAAAATTGGCATAGTCAAGATAGAACAGATCTCCCATCTTACAGAAAACAACATCAACAACAACAATAATAATATCATGGAGCCATAGATTTAGATCTTAAAGGGACTTGGGAAATGATTTGAGCTAATGCTCATCTATAGATGGGGAAAATGATAATCACAAAGTTAAAACAATTTTGCCAAAATCCCACAGCCAATAAATAGCCTGGACAGCATTTGAACCCAGATCCTCTGATTCCAAAGTTAGCTTTGCAACTGGCTCTACATAAAGTGTCATGTTATCTCAAGGTATTCTCTATGTTTTGGTTCTATCTGTAGAAAGAAGGAATCGAATTAGGTGATTCTAAAGGTCCTTTCTAGGATTTTCTAGCTTTTCAAAATCCATGAATGACTGTGACTAGATCAGCTGCCCAATTTATGTGGAATTTATTGCTCTGTAGAAAACCAAAATTCTTTTCTATTCCATATTCCATTCCATTTGAGACAAGTACCATTCAGACTGATACATCAATGGGAATTATTTTTATACTCTCCAATGACTCTTACATGCTCTCCAATGGCTCCCAGTCAGTAGTAAAGTTTGTTTTCTTTTGTTCCAATGGTTATGACCATTAGTCCTTTCCTGAAGAAGTCAGGCTACTAGTCCCTCTTCATAACAGATCCTGTTCTGCACAGGAGTGTAAAGGCCCAAACAATATCCACTACTCCTAGATATCAGCAAGTTACTCAGCAGCAGCTAAAAAAGAAAGCTGAGTAGGGGTTTTGGTTTGTTTGTTGCATTGTTTTTGGGTCTGGATCTGATTTCAATGTTGTAAGGAATTCTCTTTTCCAATTCATACTGACACATGCATAGAAACTTCACTGACACTGAAGGGTTAAATAATAATAATAGCCAACATTTATGTAGCATTTACTACTGAGCTAAGCACTTTACAATGATTATTTCATTTGATCCTCACAACAATCTTGGGAGGTAAGTGCCATTACTATCTTCAGCCATTATGAAATCGAGGGGAAAAAGTTAAATTACTTGCTCAGGGTCACACAGCTAGTGTTTAGTTTAGGCTGGATTTGAACTCAGCTCTAACACAACATCCAATTTTATCCACTCCACCACCTAGCTGCCTTAATTAAGTGACTTTCTCATGATCACATGATCAGTACACACATTAGATGGAGCACACAATTATACATCACACACATACCAGTGCATATTTATGATACACATCAGAAATGATGTCCACTTGACCTTGAGTCCAAGGTCTTAGTGACTCCAAAGTCAGTTCTCTATCCATTAGACAATACAAACTTTAACAGTAACAGTACCATACATTTATGTTATGTTCTATGGCAACAACATTTTGCCATAACATAGTAACTTTATATCTGCTAGGAAGATACATGGTACAGGATACATGGTGAGAAGAATGCTGGATTTGTATTTGAATCCTTTTTTATTAAAGCTTTTTATTTTCAAAATATATACATAGATAATTTTCAACATTCACCTTTATGAAACCTTGTGTTCTAATTTTTTCCCTCTCTTCCCCCACCCCCTCCCCTAAATGACAAGTAATCCAATATATGTTAAACAGTGCAATTCTACTATACATATTTCCAAAATTATCATGCTACACAAGAAAAATCAAATCAAAAAGAAAAAATGAGAAAGAAAACAAAATGCAAGCAAAGAACAGCAAAAAGAATGAAAATATTATGTTGTGATCCACACTCAGTCCCCAAGGTCCTCTCTCTGGGTGCAGATGGCTTCTTCATCACAGACCATTGGAACTGGCCTGAATTACCTTGCTGTTGAAAAGAGCCATGTCTATCTATCCTATGATCTTGTTGCTGTGTACCATGATCTCCTGATTCTATTCACTTCACTGGAGTGCTGGATTTGTAGTCAGATAATGTGGCTTTGAATCCTAACTCTGAAATTTATTACTTGTATGACCTTAGACAAGTCAAATTGTCCCTCTGGGATTTAATTTTCTCATCTATAAAATGAGGAGTTAGTTATACTCAATGAACTCTAAGCTATCTTCTATATCTGTTATTCTATGATTCTAAATTATTTACATTTTCTGGCCTTTATTTTCCTCACTTGTAAAATAGGAAGATCTATCTATAGTTCTCTTTTTCCCTCTAAATTATAATTTCCCCATAGTAGGTTTGTGAGGTAGGTAATACAGGATTATTCTTTTTAATTTGTTGGGAAGGAAAATGAACGTAGAGGAAGAATGTGAAATGCATAGATTTTTTGGTGAAAAAGAATCTTAGAGCTTATTTAGTCTCCTTCCTTTATTTTTACCTAAAAGGAACTGAGACTCAGAGAGGTGAGAGTTCTTCTCCAAAGTCACATCGGTAAAAAAGTGGCTGAGAAGAAATCAGAGCCTTGACTGGAAATCTAGTTCTTTTTCTACTTAACATTCTGCCTTTCTTCCCTAGCCAGTATGTAAAAGAGCCAAAGCTTATATACCAGTTTTCTGAATCCAAAGCTCAGGGCTCTTTCTGTATTAAGCTGATTTATGTCAGCTTTCATAGGAGAAAACTGCCAATCAGATGCTTCTCCGATTAAAGAAAACATGAAATATCAGAGATTTTCTTCTCAGGACAATGAAAAGGATTGCAATACTAACACGTACAATGAACGCTGCAGCTTGTTATCCCATTTCCCCCAACCATAGCATCTTTCTGGCTATGACACTGTACCTTTGGGTTCTCAATGTATGAAAGCTTCAGAAATAATTTTGACTCTTTGAAGAGAGGCAGTTTCATATAAGGGCTGGACAGCAGAATGGTCTAGTGATCTTAAGACATCTACTCTTTTTGCTTAAAGAGCTGTCACTACCTCCAAAGATAATCTCAAAATTATCCCTGTCTTACAAGTAAAGAATGAGAGGCAGCATATCAGAGTTACTGAAAATCAGCCTCTTAGTGAGTCTTGGGTTCAACTGCTACCTCTGACACAGATTAATCATGTGATTTTAAGCAAGTCGCTTAACCCCTTAATTCCAGAAGGCAGCTTTCCGAATTAATGAATAATAAATCTCAGAAAGTGGTTAAATATATTTGAAATTACACTATTTGAAATTAATTAAATCTAATGTGATAACAAGTTCCACACCAATGGAAAACAGTACAGTGTGAATGCAAATAATGCAATCATCTCAAGGAACTCATTATTTGCACTTTTAGGATTTTGCTGTATAAGCTATGGAGAATATACTGATCTACACTGTTGGACAGAGGGTTCTCATAAAGAGTTGTATATACCAATAAAAAATTGGGTCCTTTCTGGAAAAAAAACCCAATTCCCAACTCAAGAGCCAACAAGGAAACTGGTCCCAAAGAACTTGAATACCATACCCATGCTCTCATGACAAATAAATGATAAGTCATTATTTCAATTCAGATCTCCTTCTCCCAGGTCTATTTCATGTGATTGTCATTAAACTATGCTGCCCCCACCATACCCTTTATTAGCACTAGTGTATTGGTATTTATTAATAATAATAGCTTATAAAGGGCTTTAAGCTTTGCCAGGTACTTTTCATGTGTGATCCCATGTGATTTATTCCTATAGCCCTGTGTGATAGGTGCTATCATCCTCTTTTTACAGATGAGGAAACTGAGGCAGAGGGAGTAAATGGCTTTCCTAGGGGAGTCACATAGCTAGTTAAGTGTTTGAGGCAGGAGTTTAATTGAAGTCTTCTTGGCTCCAAGTCCAGCTGTATCCACTTAACTACTTATTATGCCAATTAGCTTCTCAAAACAGAATTCTGACCTGCAGAAAAACAAACCTCCCTGCCCTCTTCTTGTCAGTGGGCCCTACTGAGACCTTCCTAGTTTAGCTGCAGGAGAAGCCAGACACATTCTGAAAGCACACTCAGTTTTATACTCCTTTGTTAGGAGAGGAAGTGTGTAGATTTGGGGCACAGACTATTCTGGGAAAAGGTTGAACTTTCTCTATTGACTCCTTGGCTTTTACTGAGTTTCATCAAATCACAACTCTCCACATCAGGGAACAAGAATATCCCCTGCACTCCATGATTCTCCTATCTCCAAAGCAAGATGGTCTATTTGCAGTTTCTCAATTAACTTTCCCATTTGCTTCTCTGCTAAAAGTTCTCCCAGTCTGCCAAAATAGAGCCAGGCAGGTGGTCTGAGACAGGGAGCATAAATATGTCCTGACTGGGAGCCCTCTCATTTATCATGGAAATAGGTTTAGGCATCCTCCCCCAGTAGAGGAGATAGCTTAGTGAGGCTGCAGAGTAATGACTCTGTGGATTTGGGACTATGCACAATGCTCTGTTTATGACCACTGAAGCCTGCACAGAGTTTTATTATAAGTCACTGAAGCTTGAGGGCAGGAATTGAATTTTTTTTTGCTAAGACAATTGTTTTTGACTTCTTCCTTTTCTCCCTTTTTCTTCCTTCCCTCCTTCCTTCCTTTTCTTCCTTCCTTTCCTTCCTTCCTTTCCTTCTTCCCTTCCTTTCCTTCCTTCCCTTCCTTTCTTCCATCCCTTTCTTCTTTCCTTCCTTCCTTCCCTTCCTTCCTTTTTTGCTTCCATCCCTTCCTTCCTTCTTTTCCTTCTTTCCTTCCTTTCCTTCCTTCTTTTCTTCCTCTCCTTCATTCCTTCCCTTTGTTTTTTCTTCCTCTTAGAGAATGAGACAAAAACCAACCAAGTCACTTTATTAGCATAATTTCTGATTTATTTCCATAAAGGTTGGACTGAGTCATAACTGCACTCACAATATACTGATGTGCTTATTTTTCCACAACTCTCCAACATTGGTTATTCTCATTTTTTGGCACTTATTGGTGTGAGGTAAAAATTCAGAGTGGTTTCAATTTATATTTTTCTTATTTAGATTTAGGAAAGGCTTTCATAAGATTGTTAATAGTTTTCAACTCTTTAGAGAAATGTTTGGTTTTTTATCATTTATCTATTCATTTTTTAATAATGTAAGTTTTTGAGTTTTGAGTTTCTGGTGCATATACTTTGGTCTCTTGAAATAAGTTTCCATTTTCCTCTTCACTGCAATTTCTTCTTGTGTTTTCAAAAGCACATTGTTGAGAGCTTCCCTATCTCTCCTGAACTGATTCCCTCTGTGGAATTCTAGTTCGTGAAATGTTACCCATTCTTTCTCTGAATCCTCTGAAATAGGCTTTTCAAAAATCTAGAATGTATGTTCATCTAAGCTTGTGGAACTAAAGTATTCCAGTCAGGTCTTTGTGAGAGATTATGTGTGGCTTTTCCTTTCCTTCCATTTTCTTGCAGAAAAGAGAAGTGCTGGGTCTGAAGTCAGGAACACCTTAATTCAAATCTGGACTTGGATCCTTACTAGCTGCATGATCTGAGCAAGTCCCTTAATTGCTATGTGCCTTAGTTTTCTCAACTATAAAATAGGGATAATAATATCACTTACTTCATAAGGTTGTTGTGAAGATCAAATGAGATAATATTTGTAAAACACTTGGCACAGTAACTGGCAAATAGTAGTTACTTAATATTTGTTTATTTCCTTACTTTGCCCTTCTCTAGCTAATGTTTTAAAGTTGAATGGTTAGTTCCCCTCAAAATTTCAATCATTTCCAACTCCAAAACAAGTTCTTGCTTGTTGGTGAATATCCATCTAGAATAGAATTTTTCATTGTTGATTCATCTATCTTTTCAAAGATGAAGTTATCATCATGGAAAAGTCAAGTCAATAAATTATCTGCTTTTCTTATGAGGGAGAGAGGGAGACAGAGACAGAGAGAGAGACAGAGAGACAGAGAGACAGAGACAGAGAAACAGAGACAGGGACAGAGAGACAGAGAGAGAAAGAGACAGAGACAGAGGTGGACAGAGACACAGAGAGATAGAGACAGAGACAGAGAGAAAGAGGAGAGGGAGAGAGACAGCGAGAGAGGGAGAGAGGGGGAGAGAGAGACACACACAGACAGAGACAAAGAGAGAGAAAGAGACACAGAGACAGAGAGAGACAAAGAAAGACAGAGAAAGAGAGACAGACAGTGGCAAAGAAAGAGAAAGACACACACACACACACACACACACACACACACACACAGAAAGAGAGAGAAAGAGAGAGATTGAACATATGCCTGGATAATTGAAGTACCCCCACCGTTACTGTATCCTTCCTGAGTTCCTTATGTATTTTTCCTGTCCAGGTGACATGTAGTATATTCTAATGACAAAACAGTTTTTTCCCCTCCATGGATTTTTACACAAATATTCTTCACTATATTTGTGTATAGTGGATATATTTCCTCACCAAAGTAAGCATATATTTTATTTTTTAAAAAAAAATACAATGAAATCTAGCTATCCTGCCCCTCTGCTCTATTCTGTTTCTTTTGAAGAAGACATACCCTCTGAAAAGTCATATTCCAATTATAGGCCTCCTCCCATCAAGTTATATCTATAAGGTTAAATGTATCTCCTTGTATTTAGATATGTTTTACTCTATTGGTTACTCCTATGATCTATCCCTCCTAGAATTCTCATAGTCTTTTGTTTGGATTCGCTTTTGTACTCTCATTCTATGTTGTGTTATAAGATTTTAGACAGATATTTATGTGTATATACCTGATTAGATCTGAAGCTATTGGAGGGTAAAATCTATGAGATTTTTCATATTTGTACCCCCAGAACCTAACACAATGCCTTGTGTCTTTTTGGGGGGATTGTGAGTTGGTATGGGGGATGGAGATGGAGGGTCATTCAGATCTGTGTTTTGAGGAATTTGTGGAGTTACAACACCCTTCATTCATGAATCTTAGCAATTGTTCTATTACATAGACTTAGAAAGTTGTCTGGGAAATTAAGTAATTTGCTAGTATGTCTCAGAGGCTTTTTTTGAGCCATGGTCTTCCTGATCCCAAGATCTCCTTCCTCTATATCAGGGCTTCTTAAACTTTTTAAATTCACTCTTTTTCAGCAGAGAAATTTTTATGCTACTCCAAGTAGACAGGTATATAAAATAGGTATATAAATATGTATACAAATTGGTATACATGTACTGATAATAAATCATAATTTTGTGACCCCCACTTCTCTTATGCAATAACCCATGGATTAAGAAGCTTTACTTTATACCATGTTGATTTTTATCTTGTATATGGAAGGTGCTGAATAAGTTTATTAATTTCAATTCCTAGAGATGTTGTGAAACATGATAGCTGCCTTCCATCTGAGATTATATCTGATTTACCCAGTATACAAACACAAACATGTATACATATATATATGTATATATAGTTCACATATAGTTTATAAATACTTTGTGAGTTTCCTGAGGGCAGGAACTATGTCTTTCTTTATGTCTCTGATGCTTAGGAAAATGCCTGCACATAATAGGGGCTTAAAAATGTTTGCTAGCTTCACTACCTTCTTCCCAGCCTTGTGTTCAAAGTGTCTCTGGAAAGCACAGTGAAGCTGAGGGTGGCAAATAGCTTTTGAATCATTTTCTTCTTTACTCAACTTGTCAGTTATTTAAAGTAATCAGACATAATGGGAAACTTGGGGAAGAACTCTTTTGCCCTTTCATTTTTGGTTCAGTTTCAGAAATGAAAAAGCTCTTGGACTTGATGGATTTATAAAAAAAAAACCCCACTAAATTGTGAAAAATATAAAATCAAATTAAGTTATATTTTATCAGCTTTAAAGGACAATTTTGTGCCCTTTCCCCCAACCCTCCATGGGGCATAGACAAACACATTTTTTTAATTTTGTATAGTCTCATTTTCTCTGGATTTTCTGTTGGTCACATCTTGTTCTTGCCCTTTCTCCTTTATCTTCTCTGTAGTCCCCTAAGCCCGGAAATCTAAGTTTAGGGTGTTGTAAATAATCAGTGTTCAGTAAATGTTGCTGGATTCAAATTATAATTATGATTTCAAGTAAAAGTTGGGGGAAGAGGGAGGAATGAAGAAAGAGAAGAGCCTAGGGGGAGTGCCATATTTAAAGGTATAATTGACATCAACCAATCAAAAATCATTTAAATGGTTATTGTATGCTAGTTTCTGGGGATACAAATTCAAAGGTGTGCTCCAAGACCTTATATTCTACTGATGTAGAGCTGGAAGGGACCTTAAAAACTATAAAGCCTAATGGCTAATTTTTTTGATGAGGAAACTGAGGCTCAATGAGGCTAGGTACCTTGCCCATAGTCACAAAGCTAGCAAGCCTGTGAGGCAGGATTCAAACTCAGGTATATTTATGCATGTATATATGTATGTATGGAGAGAGAGAGACAGAGAGACAGAGACAGAGAGAGAAGGAGAGAAGGAAAGAGAGAGGGAGAAAGAGGGAAATAGAGGGAGAGAGAAGGAGAGAGAGGGGGCACTCTATCTATTATAACATTTGGATTCCAGGTATTCTCTTGCTTTTGCTTACTTTACATTGGTTCATATTTGTCTTTCTACATTTCCCTAATATTCCACTAAATTTGCTTACCACAATTTGTTTGAATATTATTCAGTTGACAGGCACATACTTTAGTTCCGGTTTATTTTACTTTTTTATCACAAAAAGTACCACACTATTTATACAGGTATACACACACACACACACACACACACACACACACACACACACACACTTATGAAGCTTTTCTTTCTGTCTTTGACCATTTTGAGGTATATGACCCAAATTTATCTCCAGTGCTTAGCACAACACTTGTCATGAAGTAAATGCTTAATTAATCTTTATATTGACCATTTAACTACCAGATTGTATTCCATAGGACCAGAGAGGGTCAATTACAAGTCTGAAAATATAAGTCAATAATACATCTATTTGCTCAGAAATGGTAGTGGAGTATAGGGTCATCTAATTCTGGTGTTCAGTATAACTTTGATCACATTGTGAACAGTGAGGTTTTTTGGGAGGTGAGAAGAGGTCCTAAACTTGTAATTTTATTGGTGTAGGAAACTCCCAGTGTGAAAACTCCCTCTATAGATGCCAATCGACAATTTATCTGATAATTTTAGTATTGGGGAATTTCTTAAGGATGATTATATTATTTATAAGAACTATTCTATGATGAATTAACCCTTGCTTCTCTACCCTAGATAATACTATTAATACAGAATCTCTTCTGATCCTAATTAAAGAAAGCATGAAAATGACATTTGAATAAGTGGCAATATAACTCTTAGGATTAACCAATTGCATGTATTATATAGTGTATAAATAATGAACAGCTCACATCTTTAACCATAATAGCAACAGCTTTTTCCCTACAGCATGGAAAATACAAGTCTTACCCTGTCTTCCTCTATAATTCAGAAGATAATTTTTTTTCAGTGTGATCTACCACACAGAAGATGGTCTTCTTTTTATCTGTCTGAATTAAGGTAAGCAATAATTGAAT
The DNA here is from genome assembly GCA_023553655.1 of Myrmecobius fasciatus. Classification (NCBI taxonomy): domain Eukaryota; kingdom Metazoa; phylum Chordata; class Mammalia; order Dasyuromorphia; family Myrmecobiidae; genus Myrmecobius; species Myrmecobius fasciatus. The sequence continues at coordinate 40,258 of JAJPUD010009455.1, forward strand.
ATTTGGTGGCCAAGAATAATTTTGTGTACTTAGACATGTAGCTGTCTTGGTGAATGATTAAATGTCAGAACAAAGTATGTCTCCATTGTTCTCTGCTCCTGATTGGAATTAGTCACATTGAATTTGGAGCCAAAAGGCTTGGAGGATCTAGACCAGTCTCTGCCAGGTACTAGCTTCATAACCTTTGTGCTGAGCTTGAGGTTCCTTGTTTGGAAAGTGGGAATAACCAGCCAGCCTGTTGTTGCAAGTAACACCGGGTAGGATTTGGAATTAGGGGATCTGATTTCAAATTCTGGGCTTCGGTTTTCTCAAGTGTATGGATTGTAAAATGATCTCTATTATCCCTTCTAAATCCAGGATTCTATAATACCTGTCTCTCAGGAATGTAAGGATTGACTGAGGCAATGTATTGCACGGAGATAGAGGGGCCTCCTCTGAATAAAACAAATCACCAAGATTATGAGGTTATGCTGCTGACCTCATAATATGTCTACACATTTATATATGTGCATATCACATGTAGATATCTATAACACATGTGGTTTCTATATATCACACATATTTACACATATGCCATACATATATAAGCACATGTGGGTATTATATGCATGTGTATATATGTATGTTATATATTATATAACATAATAAATATATAATATGTATATTATCTATACATGTATATATACATTATATATTATATAATATAATAAATGTATCTGTATGTATATATATTATATATTATATAACAATAATAAACATATAATCTGTATATTATCTGTATGTATATATATACATTATATATTATATAACAACAATAAACATATGTGTATATTATCTAAATGTATATATACATTATGTATTATATAACATAATAAACATATAATGTGTATTTTATCTATACATGTGTGTATATTATTTATGCATCATATATTTCATATATTATATATGTCTATCTCTCTCTCTTTGTACATATATATATATGTATATATATATATATATATGATAAATATGGGAAGCCAGACTAGGCTAGGTAGTTAGAGAATGATAAACTTGTCGATGTTGTCTGTGTTGGAGAATTCACTAAGTATTTTTCATTTTTAAAATGCTTTTAATTATTTAGTAGCTGCATGGCAGATAAGTGACACAATAGATAAGAGTGCTTGCTATGTCTGGACTCAGGAAGATCTTAGTTGAAATATAAATTTAACACACTTACTAGCTGTGTGATCTTGGGTAAATGATTTAATCCTGTTTGCTTCAGTTTTCCCATCTGGAAAATGAGCTGAAGAAGGAAATGGTGAACCACTCCAGTATCTCTGCCAAGAAAATCCCAAATGGGGACATGAAGAGTAGGCTATGACTGAAATGACTGAACAACAAGACAGGCACACTGATGCATTAAAAAGAAAAGAGATATAGCTCCAGCCTGCCCAGCTTTTGCAATTTGGTTTGAGCTATGGATCTGTCATCGGGGCAGGGCTCCTAGTACAATGGAGCTGAGACAGCTGGCTGGCAGCTCTGAATAAATGAAGTTCAGAAATTGGTGACAGAAACCCTCGGCCATCAAGCACTATGGGACCGGTGGAATGATGCATCCTGCAGGGAGCAGAGACATCCATGAGAGAATAGAAAGAAGGGAGAAGCAAAGACATGACACTCACCAGCAAATTGCAGAGACATAATGGAAAATCTTGGCGGAAGCCCAGCAGGGGATGGCACCCAGCAGGGAGCAGACCTGGAGAGCTCAATATCATGACATCACCAGGTGACACCTGTGGTGTTGGGCCATGGGACTCATTCTGGCACTCTGGACATACCTGTTCCCTAAACATGTACCCCTGTGTGTAATCTCTATGCATGCCAACTCTTGTGTCAATGGTGTGCTTATTTGTGGGAGAGTGTAAGGGACATGGAGGGTCACAAGGAGGAACCTTTATTGCCACTTTCTTACTGTGATACTTCATTTAATGCCTTTGCTTCGAACTAAGTGTGTTCCCTGACTCGCTAACAAAAAGTACATCAGCCCTGAATTCATAAATTCTTACATTAAGTAGATAAACATTTAGAGGCAGCTGGTGATGCAGTAGGTAAAGTGCTGAGACTGGAATCAGAAAAACCTACGTTTAAATATCACCTCAAACACCAACTAGAGCAGCTAGGTGGCACAGTGGAGAGAGTGCTATTTCTGGAGGTGGGAGGGTTCACCTTCATGAGTTCAAATCTGACCTCAGAGCTTTGTGATCCTAAGTCACTTAATTCTGTTTATACACACACACACACACACACACACACACACACACACACACACACACATATATATATATATAATGTTTAGTGCAGTATGTAGTAGGTGCTAATTAAATGCTTAACCCCTTCCTTTCCCTTCCCTTCAAATAGTTGAATAGTTATTTTGGGATCCTAAGCATAAAAGGGGCATGTTCCAACTGCAGTATTATAGGAGCCCATTCGAATATCTAGCATTGTAATTTTTCAAGAATTGATGTATCAAAGGCTCCCAAAACATGGAACACCTTTGGAGTATGTAGAGAGTTATTATACATGCTTTATGCCATGATGAGAATACATTTCAGGGAATAAAAGTGCTGACCTGGAATGTGGGAACAGAGGAACAGCAATGGTGCTAGAAACACTGTCTGGAACAGCCCCATGTTCTGCATTCCCAAAGTAATAACTGCTAATGGGACTATCTGGGAGTGAATCAGCAAATTCCTTAAGGATGACAATTAGGAACCAATGAGAGTCTGAGACCTTCCTGGCAAAAGTAGAAATGACTGAAGGCAAAGTGCTAGGGAGGACCTCACTTGGAGCAGCTCACATACCCTCTTCACTGGGTCATGATAAAGTGAGAGATTGTCCCCAGAATCTCCAAAAATGGTACTACTCAAGGGGAGAGGGCAGGCGGTTAGCCAAAGTTGGCTAGCTACTATTCTGTTTGCCTCAGTTTCTTCATCTGTAAAATGATTTAGAGAGGTAATATGCGGGAGGCAATATAGAAAGGAGAATTCCTTTTCAGGGAACAATGCCATCTACCAAATGAGGATCTCTGAGATCTGCCTAGAAGAGTCCTGAAATAATCATCATCTTGATGACTAATCTGCTCAGGTCACAGGAAATCTGGGTTTTAACCTTTATTCTGCTACTTCTTCTTTGTGACTTGGGCCAGTATTATACACCTGAGCCAATACAATAAAGATAATGATAATATTGGCCCATAGACACACAAAGAATAAGCGTCAGAGTGGACTACAGCCCAGATCTTCTGAGATCTAAGCAGATTGGTAATTAACATCTGCATAAATATAGAAATTTCTACATATTTATTCTTGTGTGCCTATTGCTTACAAATCTTTTACATAAGTTATCTCTCTTCCTCTTTCTGGGCCTCAGTTTCCCTTTCTGATTTTAGATAAATGCTATTTATCATTTTCAGGAAATGATCCCTTTATTTCTGTGCTATCTTGTGTTTTTATTAGGAATGGGTGCTACTTTATAGGGAAGTGGGAGGGAAAGGGGGAAAAGAAAGGGAAAGACTAATAGAAGGGAAAATAGAAGAACTGGGGAAAAAATGTAAAAAAGGGAGAGGGGCTCTAAAGGGGGAGGACTGTTTGAGGGAGGTAGTCATCAAAAGCAAATTACTGGGGAAGGGGGAAGGGGAAAAGGGGAAAGGAAAGAGAAAAACATAACTTTGGGTAAATAAGATGGCAGGAAATACAGAATTAGCGATTTTAACTGTGAATGTGAATGGGATGAACTCTCCCATAAAACGGAAATGGATGGTAGATTAGATTAAAAGCCACAATCCTACAATATGTTTACAAGAAACACATCTAAAGCATAGTGATACATATAGAGTGAAGGTAAAGGGCTGGAGCAGAATTTATTATCCTTCAGGTGAACAAAAAAAAGCAGGAGTAGCAATCCTGATCTCAGATAAAGTAAAAAGTAAAGATAGATCTAATTAAAAGAGACAAGGAAGGAAACTATATTTTACTAAAGGGTACCATAGATAATGAAGCAATATCAATACTAAACATATATGCACCAAGTGGTATAGCATCCAAATTCCTAGAAAAGAAGTTAGAGATGCAAGAAGAAATAGACAGCAAAATTATACTAGTGGGGGATCTCAACCTTACTCTCTCAGAACTGGATAAATCAAACCACAAAATAAATAAGAAAGAAATTAAGAAGGTAAAAAAATGTTAGAAAACTTAGGTATGATAGATCTTTGGAGAAAATTGAATGGAGACAGTAGGGAGTTTACTTTTTTCTCTTTGGTACATGGAAGTTATACAAAAATTGACCATGTGTTAGGGCTTAAAAACCTCAAAATCAAATGCAGAAAGGCATAAATAGTGAATGCATTTTTTTTTCAGATCATGAGGCAATAAAAATCACATGCAATATAAGGCCAGGAAAAAATAGACCAAAAGTTAATTGGAAATTAAATAATCTAATCCTAAAGAATGAATGGGTGAAAGAGCAAATCATAGACACAATCAATAATTTCATCCAGGAGAATGACAGTAATTAGACAACATGCCAAAATTTGTGGGATACAGCCAAAACAGTTATAAGGGGAAATTTTATATCTCTAGATCTTTATTTGCATAAAATAGAGAAAGAGAAGATCAACAAATTTATAGATAGAAAAAGAACAAATAAAAAAATCCTAAATTAAATACCAAATTGGAAATTCTGAAAATAAAAGGGGAGATTAATAAAATTGAAAATAAGAAAACTATTGAATTAATAAATAAAACTAAGAGTTGGTG
>JAJPUD010009455.1:45153-74571 GCA_023553655.1 Myrmecobius fasciatus
AAATTTGTGGGATACAGCCAAAACAGTTATAAGGGGAAATTTTATATCTCTAGATCTTTATTTGCATAAAATAGAGAAAGAGAAGATCAACAAATTTATAGATAGAAAAAGAACAAATAAAAAAATCCTAAATTAAATACCAAATTGGAAATTCTGAAAATAAAAGGGGAGATTAATAAAATTGAAAATAAGAAAACTATTGAATTAATAAATAAAACTAAGAGTTGGTTTTATGTAAAAACCAACAAAATAGATAAGACTTTAGTTAATTTAATTAGAAAAAGGAAAGAAGAAAATAAAATTGTTAGTCTCAAAAATGAAAAGGGAGAACTTTCCACCAATGAAGAGGAAATTAAAGCAATAATTAGGAATAACTTTGCCCAACTTTATGCCAATAAATTTGGTAATCTAAATGAAATGGAGGAATATATATAAAAATATAGATTTCCCAGGTTAACAGAAGAGGAAATAAAATATTTAAATAGCTCCATTTTAGAAAAAGAAATAGAACAAGCTATTAATCAACTCCATAAGAAAAAATCTTCAGGGCCAGATGGATTTACATGTGAATTCTACCAAACATTCAAAGAACAACTAATTCCAATACTATATAAACTAATTGGAAAAATAGGGAAAGAAGGAGTTCTGCAAAATTCCTTTTATGACACAGATAAGGTGCTGATAGCTAAACCCGGTAGGATGAAAAACAGAGAAAGAAATCTATAGACCAATTTCCCTAATGAATATTGATGCAAAAATCTTAAATAAAATATTAGCAACGAGATTACATAAAGTCATTTCCAGGATAATACACTATTACCAAGTAGGATTTATACAAGGAATGCAGGGCTGGTTCAATATTAGGAAAACTATCAGTATAATCAACTATATTAATAACCAAACTAAAAAAAATCATATGATTATCTCAATAAATACAGAAACGCATTTGATAAAATCCAACACCCATTCCTATTAAAAACACTAGAAAATATGGGAATAAATGGACTTTTCTTTAAAATGATCAGTAGCATTTATCTAAAACCATCAGCAAGAATCATATATAATTAGAACAAACTAGAACCATTCCCAATAAGATGAGGAGTGAAACAAGGTTGCCCACTATCATCATTGCTATTCAATATTGTATTAGAAATGTTAGCTTTGGCAGAAAGAGAAGAAAAAAAGATTAAAGGAATTAGAGTAGGTCATGAGGAAACCAAATTATCCCTCTTTGCAGATGATATGATGATATACTTAGAGAACCCTAGAGACTCACCTAAAAACTACTAGAAACAATTCACAACTTTAGCAAAGTTGCAGGATACAAAATAAATCCACATAAATCATCAGCATTGTTCATGAGCAAGTCCAGCCACAAGATATGCAAAAAGATATATTAAAAAATTCCATTCAAAATAACTGTCCATAGTATAAAATATTTGGGAATCTATCTGCCAAGAGAAAAGTCAGGAACCATACAAACCAAACTACCAAACACTTTCTAGACAAATGAAGTCAGACCTAATCAGTTGGAAAAATATCAAGTGCTCATGGGTTCAGCAGGCTGAGCAAATATAAGAAAAATGACAATGCTACCTAAATTAATTTACTTATTTAGTACCATACCAATCAAACTCCCAAAAAATTATTTTGCAGATCTAGAAAAATAGTAGCAAAATTCATCTGGAAGAACAAAAGGTCAAGAATTTCAAGGGAATTAATGAAAAAAATATTGATGAAGGTGGCCCAGCTGTGCCAGATCTAAAACTATATTATAAAGCAGTGATCATCAAAACCATTTGGTACTGGCTAAGAAATAGAGTAGTTGAGAATAGAATAGGAAAGTAACATTAGAGATTACTCCTGATTCATTATAGAAAGAGACCTGGAGATTAGCATCAGGCATTTAAAAAACAAACAAACAGTTAAACACCCTTCAGTGAAAGGGATAAACATCACCAGGTTAAACATCCCTTCTTTCTCAAATCAATTCTCACATGACTTGCAGTTGAGGCCTTTTACTATCTGGCTTCCCTCTTCTGGTCATCATTTCTGGCTTATCACATCCTTCCTAAACTGTGCAGTTCATATTTGAACATAATAATATCGTTTGGATATGACTAGGGCAGAATAAGAAACTATTTTTTACATGTTTTTTCCTTAAATCCCCAAAGTAGATAGCCCAAGATCCTGAATTCAATAGTCTTAAAAATGGTAGTAGCTCCCTAGGCCATCAACTCTGTCTCCAATCTGGTCTCCATATTCATTACTGAGAGGAGCAATACCTGTGGAGAAGGGATCCACTTTCTTCATTAGTACTAACACTAGCCACTAATCAACTGTCTCCCAATGGTCAGGTAAGTCCTACAGCCTAGAGAATGGTAACGCCCTCTTGATCTCTTTCCATACTAATCCTTATATCCATTATCTTTAGAAGTCATCTGTATGGAAATACAACTTGGCAACTGCTTCTGCAGATGTTACAATCCCACCTCCACTAAAACAAGGGCTACTGAAGACCCAGAGAAGAAAGATTTTTACACTAAAGTCCTTGATTAGTAGTCAGCTAACTTAATAATAAATAATAAATAACTTAATATTAAGTATTTAGGATGTGCCAGACATTGTGCTTAGCACTGTCAAATAGTTCAAAATTAGAATTCATGTGATTTTTATTAGTAAACTAAAATTAAAGATTTATTACCATCTGCCTTTCTAGTGTATCCTAATTACTATAGGACCTTTCCATCTCACATAGAGCTGAAACCTCCTTTATGTGCTATCTTTCCCATTACAATATAAGCTCCTTGAGAGCAGGGTCAGTCTCTGCTTTTCTATTTATGTCCCCCAAACTTAGTATAGTGCTTTGAAGCACGATTCACTCATTCATTTATTATTACTGGAAGTATGATTTTCTCAATGAAGCTGAGATTGTATTAAGTTTTATTTTATTTTATTTGCAAAACATACGTATGGGTAATTCTTCAACATTAACCCTTGCATAGCTTTCTGTTACACATTTTCCCCCCAACTCCCCACCCCTCCCCTAGATGGCAGGATATCCACTACATATTAATTATGTCAAAATAGTTGGCAAATCGAATATATGTTGTATTGAGTTTTTGCTGCCACAACACCTTTATAATTTATATTAACCTTACAGTTCACTAAATTCCCCAGATATTTTTTTCAGAAAGACTGATTTTTAGCTCTGCCTTCTTTATCTTGAAAGTTTCCCCCCAAGCTTAAGATTTTAAATTTAAGGAATTTCAACTTTGTTAAGGGCTTTAGCCAGATCTTGACTCCTTCATCCATTGTATTGACTCTCCCTCACATTACTTTGCTCTCTTTAGATTTGACCAAAACATCACCTATGTCTTTATCCAGATCACTGATAAAAAATGTTAAATAATACAGAGCCAAATACATATATTTAGATCACTCCCCTGAAAACCTCTTACCAAGGTGACATGGAAATATTAATGATCACTCTTTGAGTTGTCCATTCAATCAGTTCCAAATCAAATTAATTGTATTTTTATTTACTCCACATCATTATCTTTTGCACAAAAATAATATGAGATACTATATGAAATACTTTGGTAAACAGCATTAACTTGATTGATCAGCTTAGTAATTGTGAAAAAAAAGAAAATGAGATTAGCATAAAGTGATCTGTTCTTGATGAAGCCATCCTGACTTTTTGTAATCATTGCTTACTTTTCTATAGGTTCCCAACCATTTTTTAATGATCCATTCTTAAATTTCATCAGGAAAATTTCACTGACCTATAGGTTATAGATTTAATTTGTGGGAAAGGGGGTAGAGATTGAAACAAAAGTTTTCCTTTTCTATTCTCTATTATCTTTAAGAGGTCACTGGTAATGGCCCAGAGATCACACCTATCTCTTCTTTCAGTAACTGATCCTGTTTCTTATCAACAAAATATAACCATCTAAAATTATATTCCAGTTTTATACTACCAAGCATTAATGAAACCAATGTGAACCAATTTTTCCCCTTTTTATTAGAATTTCTAGGTTTTTTCCCCTTAACTTTAGATATTTGGGACATTTTAAAAAAGTTTTTCTATTTTTCACCTTTTGACAACTTTGTCTTTATTTCAAACTTCTCACTGGTGTCTTAACTACTATTCTTTCATTGTCACTGTTTTCAGTGGTATTTAGTTTGGTGGATATGCATAAATAGTTTTATCTCTCCCTCACCAATTTTATTTTCAAGACCTTTTGATTAGATTTACAAGACAACAGGCAAATATATTCATATTAGCTTGTGTTAGGTACACTCCATCCCTAATTGGTGATCTGGCATTTCTATATTATGTATGGGGATCTTGAAATCTAAAATTCCATTCTTAGACACCATTTCTTAGAAAGTTGTTTACTTCACTTTTTTGCTCTTTTCTGTCATTTGCTTACAATGGGTATTTTTCAGGAAAGTACACCTCTGTTCTTTTGGCCTTGTTTCTTGCCCAAGGCTTTATGATCTTTGGTGATACTTTTTAGATTCATTTAAACTATTCTTTTTTTTTTAACCAATGTGACTCACTAGAAGCAGATTTTGACAAATCTTGGGAGATTCTCTGTTATGTCTTGGCTACATTTCCCTGAAAGATAGTTTTCTCAATTATTATCATGTCCATAAAGAACTGTCTTAGTAACCTTGGCTGGAGAGCAACCACACAATACCACTCTTCTTTCTCCCCTCCTTGTTGGATGATCCCTCACTGGATAGTTTGTATGGTTCTCCTTTATCATTTTTTGGAGGACAAATAGTTGCTTCCTCTCCAGATCATCCATCTCCCATTCCTTCAAGCAGTTTCAAATTTATTTTTTAGTTTCAGGTGCATAATTATCCTTTCTTCCCACTTCCTTCTCCATATGACAGTTTTCCAATATCTAATTTCCTGAGAAAGGCCAATTTTCTTCTTTGCCACTTCAGATGCTTTTTTGCCCACTAAAGTTTCATTTACTATTTCTTTTTAAAAAGGAACACACTATTAGCCTTGCTTAATTGGAATTTGGAGAGGTGTTCATCAAGATCCTTTCTTGATAAACCAGTATTTGAAATAAACATAGCAGTGGTGCAAACACCAAATGTCCATACTTACTAAAAAACTCAGTCTTCCTTTTAAACTGCTTGTGGGTGTCTAAATCTCACTTCCTAAGTACTTAATTATGACTTTTACAACATTTTAATCACACAATAACTTGAAAGACATGCAATTTCCTTTCCTTTCCTACAGTCTCCTTTAATTTGCCTTAACAATTTTATAGCTACATCTTAATTATTTTATTTACTATTTGCTTTACTAAGTTTAATTTACCTTAAACAAACTTATCTTGCTATGCAAAGAACCTTCTCCCACTCCTTTTCCATTGACTCTTTTTTCCAAGTTATTTCTTTTTAGTCCCTTTTTCCTTCAGATTAAATCTTTCTCATCTCCTTAGCTGGAAATATCCTTTAATTTATCCTCAAATTCTCCCAATTTCTCCTTCCCCCAACTTCCACCTCTGATTTTTTTCATAAATACAAATTCTTCTGAATTACATTCATAAGTTCTTTCTCCTTCATCAGCTTAAGTCCTGGTCTTATCTTTTTTTCTTTTGTTACTGAAGTCAGAAGTAGAATCTGCTCATGGACTTTTGTTCCCCCTAAATTTTCACCCATTTCTCCCAATGTTCTCTATCTCTGACCCAGATTCAATCTCAAATACCGCCCCCATAATTTTAGATCCCTCAAAACCACCTTCACAAGTTCTTTCTTCTTATTCCTCTCAAATTCTCTCTCTTCTTGATGCTTATCCTACAACTTTTTCTTACAGAAAGTGACATGAGTATCCTCAATATTCCCCACATATGACATGCTCATTTCTGCTTCCTAGTCTTTGCTCATATGCTTCCTCTTGCCTGAGGAAGGGAAGGAGGTAGCCCTCATTTCTACCTGTTGTTATTCTACTCAACCCATAAATACATATAGAATGTCATCTTTCCTATGAAGCCTTTCCTGATTTCCCCTGGATGGAGCTGACCATTATTTTCTCTAAATACTCATAGTATCTTTCTACTGTCACTTGCCACACTGTGCTTTAGGTTATGATTACTTGCACACCTTATATCTGCTAGACCCCAACAGGGCAGGAACCTTATCTTCATCTTCTTGGCATTGGTGTCAACATCCAGCACTTAGAATCATGCAAAAAATGTTTGTTGAACTGAACTGTGTCCAGAGTCCACATAGTTGCTGGGGTCCAGAGAAATTTAATTACTAATTTCTATAGCCATTTTCTGAGAGTCCATAATAAGACCTTTGAGCAAAGGAGCAATGTGGTGGTAGAGTGGAAAAAGAAGCGAATCTGGAGTGAGAACTTTGTTCAAATTCCAGCTTTGTCACTTACTACCTGTGTGCCCTTAGCTAAGTTCTTTTAGTCAGTCAATAAACATTTACCAAGAACTTATTATGTGCCAAGCATGGCATGAAGCTGTCTCCATGATAGGGGCAAAGAAGAGCAAAAATATGCTCCTTAATCTTAATAAAGTCATGTTACAGTTGGGGAGGAAATATGCAAACATGTTAGTGGTACGTAATCTCAGAGGGAAGGCACTGATTGCTGATTTCTCAGAGCATCCATCTCTCTTCCTTTTAGGCAATTTCAAATTTATTTTTTAGCTTCAAGTGTATAATTGTTCTTTATCCTCACTTCTTTCTCTATGTGACAGTTTTCCAATTTGTAAACTTCCTGACGAAAATCAAAATTTGGGAAAGAGATAGAACCAGGAAAAGATTCTTATATAAGGTGAGATTTTAGCCGGGACTGAAGGAAGAGGGCACAGATAAGGAGGAAGATTATTCTAGGCATTGGGATATGCAATACAAAGGCAGAGCCAGGAGATAAAATTTCAAGCTTGAGGAGCAGAAAAAGCACCAGTGCTGATGGACACCCCAGTTTCTTCTCTGTAAGATAAGTAGGTTGGATTAGACAACTTCTATAGACTCTTGTAGATCCATAAGTCTTACAGAATTATAGTGTCTTGCCCAAAGTGAGGCAGTAATGAAGCCATAGCTAGTGCTCAGACCTGGGTTCTTCACTCAAAGGTCTTCCCATTATCCCACCCTACTCCCTAGGGAGGGAAGAGGAGAAATTATATTTTGTGACATGACCAACTTGCTCCTTGCCTACCCAGAAGTCATTCCATAATAGTTTATCAGGACACCTGTCAGGTGTGAACCAAAGTGGCCCAGAGCCAGAACAGCTGGTTCTGGAGAGGAATGTACCACTCACTATTATATCAGATATGATTCTAGTGTCACTGGGACTTTCACTTGGATGAACATGAAACTGTCAGCCCACAACCTTTGGAAGCAGACCTTCCCAACAGCAGAGATAAAGGGGATGTCCTATACAATATAATGGAGCCCCTTATACAAGTGGTGCTTTGTGGTGCCCCGTTCCCTAAATGTCAGCCATAATTGAAACAATCTTCCCCAGTGAGACTTTTCTGTCTGTTTCTGTGGGTAGGTACCCCAGTTGTCCACGTGGCATTGTCTTCGCCATCTTTCCCCATCCAGGAATACAGAGATATGGAAAAGAATCTTCCTGTATAAAAGGCAGCTAGTGTAATAAAAAGAAAACTATTCCTTGCTTCTGCCTCTACCTGAGAGCATAGTCTAGGTGTTAGAGCACTTAGTTTCTACTGTAGCACTGACAATAATTTGCTGTGATCTTAGTAAAGTGACTTCATCTCTCTGGCTCCATCTGTAAAATACTTTGTGAACTTTCTAATGGATATTGAAGGAAATTGAGCACAATAAAAATATAAAAGGATTGTAAATGCAACAGAAATCAAAGATTCTTTTTCCTGGAAAAATCATCTGGTCTAGATCATGCTTTGTATAGAATTCTCTTTTATAGAATCTCTGAATTTCAGCCTCTGCTTAAACACTTCTAGTGCCAAGGGGCTTATTATATAGATAGTGGAATGTGGTAGAAAAAATATTAGATTTAAAGGCAAAGAGGGCAGCTAAATCATATAGCAGATACAGCACCAGGTCTGGAGTCAAGAGGGTTTTAGTTCAAATTTGACCTCAGAAATTTTCTAAGCTGTGTGACCCTGAACAAACCACTTAATCCTTTTTGCCTCAGTTTCCTCATCTGTAAAATGAGCTGGAGAAGAAAATGAAAAACCAATATCTTTACCAAGAAAACACTAAATGGAGTTCCAAGGAGTTGTATATGACTGAAAAGCAATAAACAGCAACAATAGCAAAGTCAAAAGATCCTTTGTTCAACAAACATTTATGAAGTCTCTGTTTTTGGAAAGGCACTATATTGAGCACCAAAGCTGTAGAAGTAAAAGAGAAGCAAAGCATACCCTTAAGGAGTATACATTCTGTTAGAGGGATCTAGCATGAAACCAGATTAGAAAATACAAGTTTAGGAGGAGGACTGGGAAAATCAAGTAAGACTTCCTTAGGAGATGACATCTGTGTCTAAAAAAAAAAAAGTAGGGATTTTACAGGAAAGAGATGAGGGTCTAGGAGAATAAATGCCAGAGAATGTATTTTAGTGACTAGGATGAAATGAAGATTCCATGAGGGTAAATAATCTGGGTTTGAATCTCAACACTTATTTACTGTTAGTGTGATCTTGAACAAATCATTTCTCTCTAAGTTTGTTTCCTATAATATGATAAAATAAGGTAATTAGAGCAAATAATAAGGTCTCTTTTACCTCTAGATTCTGTGATTTTCTTCCAGTTTTGAATCAGCTCTTATAATTAGGAAATTTTTCCTTGTGTTGTTCCCTATAATTCTAACCAATGATCTCCCTTCTGGGGATAAAGGAATAGTTCTAATCCCTCTTCCCCAAGAAAGCTCTTCAAATACTTTGATAGATATTATGTGTCCCCTTATTCTTCCCTGAGCTAAAATGTCCCCAAATCTGTCAACCACAACTCTTGTCAGATAACTCTGGATTCTCAGAATCTGTTAATGTTCCTCTTAAAGGGTAGTAGAACTACTTGTTTCTGAATGTTGTGTTCCTAATTTATTCCATTGATAAATTTTCCTTTTTTAAAAAATAGTAACAGATAATTTTAATGACATTTGCCATGTGGCATATTTGTCTTATTGATATACATAATGATATATTTGTCATATAATCTGAGATATGATATTGCTAAGGTATTGAGATAAGGTATTGCTAGACCCTCACACTTTAAAAAAACTCAAAACCTTTTCCTTGAGAATATTTCCCCAGATAAATTTTATTTTTCCCCAGCTCTCTAAAGTTATTTTTGGCTTGTTTAGTTGATATAGCATTGAAAACGTAAGTTATTTTAGGTAACACTGTCATTTTGATAAAAATGACATGGTCCAAACATTAACAATTAATATCTTTCCATTTTTTAGGCCTGACTTTATTTCTGTAAAGCCTGTTTTACAGTTATGTTCCTACAATTCTTCAGTATCTCAGTAGGTGAATTCCTAAATATTTTATACATTCAGTAATTATTTTGAATGGAATTTTCCTTTCTCCCTTTTCCTAGGTTTGTTGGTAATATAGAAAATTTGATGAATTGTGTGGGTTTATTTTCTTTCCTGTTATTTTGCTGAGCTTATCATTTCAATTTTTTGAGTAGACTCTTAAGAGTTCTCTATACAGACCATTATATCAGTTGCAAAAAGAGATAAATCTATTTCATTCCACCCTATGCCTATTCCCTGTATTTTTTCTTGTCTTATTGCTATCACTAATATTTCTAGAACTCTCAAATAATCAAATGATAATGGACATGTTTCTTTGGGATTTTGAGAAATGATCTCATTTCTGTTGCCTAATACTTAAAGAGTGGGTTATTAAAGCATGAATATTCTTCATGATTCTAATTGGAGCTCCACTTCCAGGTAATAAGAGGGAAGAGTACTTTTGATACCTGGGGCATTCTGTGACACCTGATGCAGGATTCTAATATGCCAGTAATGACAGAAATTCCTAGTTGAAGAGTGAGGGTAATCCTCAAGTGAGCAGGATGAGATTTGAGATGGAAATTGATATAACCAAAAGGTTAAGTGGTATATTATCAAAAAGATATTGATAACCAAAGAGCTGAGAGAAGGAAGCAAATAAGTTATCAGTGTGATCTCAGAGTTTAGGGGAATATATCAAAGATGGGGAAGCTGATATTCAGGAAGCACAGAAAACTATTTCAACTTGGACTGTTTTCAGAAAATCTAGACTTTTTTTATTTAGGTAGACTATGTGTCTTGCAAAAACTGATTCTGATGCCCTTTGTGGTTTATAGCAAGCAATACTCTATTTCTGACTTGGCTACCTCCTCATATAGTTGAGGACCTGTACATAAGGGATATTAGTAGACTATAAGATAAATATTTGTCTCTGAAAATTTGTATATGGAATTATCTTGAGAGAGGGGCTCTATTTGTTCTGTGGATAATGATATGAGTGTATGAAATTTGGTCCTTTGTACTGGATTGAAATCAGGATGATATCCATAGAATGTGTGTGAGAGAGATTGCTTATAAAATTGTCTATTTATGTACATTTGTGCACAAATTTGAATATGAATATAGGCTTAAGATTGGAAAATGTCTTTAAATGGGTATGGCTTCTTCTCTGTAGTGTAGGACTGGTTCTTCTAGCTCTGTGGGATTGCTACCTAAATGGGATTAATTTAAGATCATGAAAAAATCTGACTAACCGTATTCAAACTCATAAAAAAAGACTTCATTTCAATAAATATTTGTGGCACATCTACTGACTATAAAGTCTTTTGCTACATGCTATGGAGAGGACAAGAATGAGATTGAAGCAAATTCTTCCCTGCAGTGGTTTCTATTTTAATAGGATAGATGACAAATACACTAATAATAATATAAAGCAGAATGGGATAAATGCATTAGAAAAGTATAAACAAAGCACTGTGGAAGTTCAGAGGTAAAGAAGGCCCAATTGGACAGAATGAGGAAAGGCTAAATAGAGATTCACGAACGTACCTTTTCTTCTTCTTTTCATCAAAACACATTTTGTTTTATTTTTTGTGTCATCCTTCAGAGCTCCCTGGTCAGGGAGAATTGGCAATGATTGAGTTAATCGAATAAACTAATGTGTGACCCCTTGCAGGCAACATGAGCCCCTAACTCAATTATAATGTACATGTCTCCAGAAGGTCTCCAGAAATGACTTGTGTCGAAGGAACATTTGTCCCTGTCTCTGGCTCAATGAGGTCACTGACTGTGGATCCTTTTGGATTGCTTAAAATATTACTCTGCCTATGGTGGAGACATAGTGGTGGTGGTATAGTTCTGATGTCATTGAAAATCATGCTTATATGTGGTTTAATTTCTATTTGTTGGGGGTAGTGTATGGATGTGTGTGTGTGGATGTTTATAAAAATATTTATTTGTGTAGAGGATGAATGTCTATAAGTATAAATATATTTATTCATATATGAGTGCATAAGCAGATGTCCTTATATGGAGCTTTTTCATATATGTGTGTATATTTAAATGACTGTTGATAAGCCTATTATACATATAAGCATAAAGGTGCATGAATAGGAGTATGTTTTTATGAATATTAGTATATATGTATATGTGGGCCGTGAAGAGGAGTCTTGACTTAGGTGAATGCAATTACTTGTGTATCACTCTTTACATCTGTTTCTCTTTTCAAGTTTAGTTATATTTTGCAATGGGAGTAATTGGAGATTGAGGAGGAGAGGGAGCATAAAAGTAATGGTTTGTCAAAGAGAAATCTGATAGGCAAAGGAATATCTTGTTAGCCAACTCATACTACGTCAACCCTGATCAGGAGAAGGTGCCTGCCTTGAAGAGGTGAATTATCTGAAAAAAGGACTGGGAAAGGGAGAAAGGAAGCTAATTGGCCTCTTGGGACTCCAGTTGTTCTAACTGGCCATTTTAATTAATATTTATGTTTGGTAGAAATTCCTTTGGAGTTTTCCTCCACCCAGGCAAGATTGGCCATTAATTGGGCCATTCCCAGGCAGTCTTTACTCCTAGTGTGACTCTCAGTGTCTTGAATCAATCTTTTAGGAAGAATGTTTATCTTTGCTCTGAGTTCTTGGGAAGGAGGTTCTCAAAGTTAATTAAAATCTGTCTTGACTAGGTTCAGAATTTATTACTACATATATTTAAGGCTTTCACAGAAAGACTTTTGTTTGTTTTTGCAGACTTTAATTAAATTCAACAAAGTTTTGAACTTCCTATGGACCCAGTCCTATATTGAAGGTTGCAATATAGTTTGAGTTTCCATCCTTGATGGGACAGTAGTGGTGTGATGGAATAAACAATGTAATCACAATAAGAAGTCCTGCATTTGAATGCCATGTCTGCCATTTACTAGTTGAACAAGTGACATCTCTCAGGGCCTTAGATTCCTTCTCCATAAGATAAGTGGTTTAGATTAGATTAGTGGTTCTTTTCCTTTTGTGTGTCATAATAACAGTCATTATTTAGACAGCATTTTAGGGTTTTCAAAGCCCTCTAAATGTATCATCTTCTTTAATACCTTATTATCTCAACCTCCTTGACATTCTGGCAAAGCCTCCAAACTCCTTTCTTATAATAATATTTTAAAATTCAAAAAATAAAATATAGAGGATTATTAGGGAAATAAATTATATTGACTCAGTTATCAGATATGTAAGAAAAAAGTCCTAGGACTCTTTTTAAGAATCTCTGGCATTGGAGTAACTGGATGGTACAGTGGAAAGTGCATAAGCCGTAGAATCAGGAGGACCTGAATTCAAATCTAGCCTCACACACATAATACTTCCTAGCTGTGTGATCCTGGGCAAGCCACATAAGATCAATTGCCTCACCAAAAAAAAAGAAGCATTCTTGGATAATCTCCAAGGGCCTGTCAAACTCTGAAATTTTATGATTCCCATTTAGTTATATAGACAATATGTATATCAGAAGCTACATACCCATTCCAACTACATGTTGTCTCAATATTTGCCTTCCAATATTGTGTTAAGGGTGATTTCCCATCTGGTGGTGAGGAAAATAATTCCCATTTCTATAGCATGTTATTGTTTGCAAAGTATTTTATTTACTGCAACCTCATAAGGTAAATTGTACAAGTATTGTGTCCTCATTTCATAGATGAGCTTCTCTAAAATAATGTTTCAAAAAATAATCCTAAATAAATGAAATTATTCCTTTGCATCATTGTAATAAAAATACATTATTAGAATGTAAATGAAAGTTTGTAATATCCAGTAATTAATATTAGCCATTAAAACTAACACTATTACTACATATATGTACATATATATATATATGTATATATATATAGGAATGAGCTTTTGTATCATAATGTAAATAAAAGTGGTAATATTTCTATTCATTTGGTATTTTTCCTCAAGAACTGTGATAAATCATGAGTAAAATACCCTCAGACCAAAATGATGGGTATGGCAGAGAGTATGCCTTTGAAGCTTTGGAGGAAAATGTTTTTGCTATATATGTAAACATATCTTTGTAAAAGCAACCTACTACAAACTGAAACTGGGGTGCCAGTCACTTAACCCAAAAAACATGAGGAACACATTTCTTGGGAAGGTTTAAGCCAATGGCAAAGAACAGAGGTAGCCTCTCCCTCCTAACAATTCATAGTACCCAAGAACCTCAGGGAAAATAGGTCTGATCCTGAGGGAATAGAGCCAGAGCATACATATTACAGATGTTCACAAAGTGACTTCATATGCTAGAATGACTTCCCTTACAGAAGAAAAGAGGCAGAATACTGTAATGGAGAGGACACTCAATTTCAAGTCAGGAAGACTTCAGAGGAAGACCGGGATCCAGATTCTGCCCTTCATACATACTAGCTAAGTGGTCATGGACCAGACACTTAACCTTTGTTCCTCAGTTTTCTCCTTTCTAAAATGAAGGGATTGGTTTATCTTGGAGAGCACTAGGAACCCTAAATCCACTACCCTGCAGTCCTAAGTGCAGCCATGTTAATGTGGAGAATTAGGAAGTTATTTATAATAGGATCATATATTTAGATTTAGAAAAGTAATTCACGCCTAATCCCCTTTATTTTTTCATTATATTATATCATAAAGAATAGATTTGGATCTAATTGGAATTTGCTATTCCTTTAGATTATAATAGAGCTGTTCCATAACATAAACTCATTTGTGGTGAAGGTGGAGGATTTCAGATCATTTATTTTGCTCCAGTTACTAGTTGTTTATCACTGATCCTAATTATATTGTATCTTATTTGCTGGATTTTCAGGAATTCTCTAGGCAGTACTTTAACAGCAGGGACCATTTCATTGTCTTTGTTTGATTCTCTTCATTTTACATATAAGTAAGCTTAGACCCAAAGATAGGAAATGCCTTGCTTAATCTTGCATGGAGCACATGTGACAGAGCCCATGTTCTCTGACTGCAGATTTAGTTGTCTTCTTTCATTCTAATACTCTGAAATTTTACTTTGATAGTAGCAACTATAAAAAATAACTGATTTTTCTAATAAGTTTTGAACATTGACATTATGAGAAATTGAAACATTATTAAGGTTGAAGAATGTTAATTAAGAGGCAGGAAAATTCTGAGATAAGAAGAGTAATACCAAAAGAGATTAATAATGAATGTATATATGGGTAATGAATAGAGATCCCATGATTCTTTTACTTAAAACATAGGTCAAATTCTATTTCCTTTTTTAAAAAAATTAACATATTTTGGGGATTATATATATATGTTCATTTTTATATATTTCCATATGCCATGTTGTAAGAGAAAATAAGACCAAAAGGGAAAAAAACAAAAGAGAAAAAAAGTGAAAATAATATGCTTTTATCTGTGTCCAGTCTCCATAGTTTTTTCTTTGGATACAAATGGCATTTTCCATCCAAAGTTTATTGAAATTGCTTTGAATCACTGAATTTCTGAGAAGAGTCAAGTCTATCATAGTTGATCATCCCACAATCTTGCTGTTGCTTTGTGCAGTATTTTCTTGGCTTTTTCTTGCCTTGCTCAGCCTTATTTTATGTAAAACTTTTCAGGCCTTTCTAAAATCAGCCTGTTCATAATTTTTCATAGAAAAATAATATTCCATTACTTTCATATACCATAAACTTATTCAGCCATTCCCCAATTGATGGTTATCTACTCATTTTCCAATTTTTGCCACCACATAAAGAACTGCTACAAACATTTTTTTTGCATATGTACTCTTTTTCCCTCTTTTATGATTTCTTTGGGACACAGACCCAGTAGTTGCACTGCTGGATCAAAGGGTATGCATAATTTTATTTCCTTTTAGGCATAATCCAAATTGCTCTTTAGAATAGTTGCATCAATTCACAACTCCACCAATAATGTATTTATGTTCCAATTTTCCCACATTCCCTTCAACATTTATTTTTCTCTTTTTCTGTCATCTTAGTCAATCTGATATATGTGAGGTAGTACCTCAGAGTTGTTTTAATTTTCACTTCTCTAATCAATGATTTAGAGAATCTTTTCATATGACTATGAATGGCTTTCATTTCTTCATCTGAAAATTGTCTGTTCATATCCTTTAATCATTTATCAATTGGAGAATAACTTGTATTCTTATAAATTGGCCAAATTATATTTTAATTATTTCCAAAGCCTGATATTTTGGTTGCATTCTTCTTTTGTTATATTTAATATTGGTTGATATAAGGAGTGATCAAACGAAGGCTTGGTAGTGTGGGCCTCAGTTTCCCTATCTGTAAAATGGGATGATTTATAAACTCCTTCTTAACTCTAGATCATTTGATCCCATGCCTCATGACAGAACCTTGACATTTTGGTGATCTTGGAGCATTTGGGGATCCTGGCCCTAAAGGTTAAACATAATAATGTCTAATCTTGAGGTTCCAAGAACTGAGTGGCAATTAAGCTAATTGACATTCTATCATTTCTCATATGACTAATGAACTGGGTCATAGGAACATAAATTTAAAGTTGAAAGGGGCCTCAGAGACCATGTACTTACATGCCCCTTCACTTTACAGAGGAGGAAACTGAGGGCCAGAGAGGTTAATCTGTTTAGGTCATACAGCTTGGAAATTACAAGGACAGCATCTTAACTCAAATATTCCTGACTTTAAGTCTAGATTTCTACCAATTATGTCATGCTGGGGAGGCAAGGTGACATAGAGATGGATGACCTAGACTTTGAAATCAGATTCTTTGACTCAACTGCTGTCCCATATCCTTATTGTATGAGTTCTCAACTTCAGTTTCTCTGAAAAATGGAAATAGTAACAATACTTTCCATTTTGTTTGCAATAAGAATCCAATGTGACAATGTTTATAAAATGCTTTGTGAATCTTGAATTACTTTAAAAATATGAACAATTGTTGTTATCATTATTATTGCTGCTATTGTTTATTCAAAAGTGAAGATAGGATACAACTCTTAGAAAGTCTTGCACTAAATCTCAGGTCATAATGGAATCTAACCCATATAGAGGCCTGACTGAAGTGTTCATTATCTCATTTTTCTCTATGCTCTATGCTTTTTTAATATCCTCAGTGGTAATAAATTCATTCCTTGAGAATAGAGTTAATTTTTGGAAACAAGCAAAAGTAATTCAGATCTATGTACATATATATATATATATATGTATATATATATATATGGTAAGAGAGGTGGAGAGGGTGAAGAGGAGCAAACTAAACCCTGAAATGTCCTTTGTAGCTTTAAAAAAAACAAGCACACCTCTAATATAATGAATTTTATTTATTTCTGTTACTTCTAAACCTAAGGAAATTTCCATAGCAGAGCTAGATATCAGCACCATGGTTAGTGGCAATAGAACCACTTAGAATAATGTAAGGAATCAGCATTGTAAGCAGGGACAGCTCTGAATCACTTATTAGGAAACTGAAGTGTCACTGTTAAGGGCACACAGGGGAAGAGAGCAGTGTGCGATTTAAGGGGAGAGAGGAGCAGATTTTACTATTGACAATGACAGATTGGTCATTATTCTGAACCTTTGTTAGAGATAAACCACATCTCAGGGTTCAGGAAGATTTTTATTTGTTGCCTTGTATATCTTCAGTGTCTTATGTACTGTGGCTATCCTTATACTTCCCTGCTAGCTTGACAAGTGCCACTTCCTTCAAAAAGCCTAACTTAATTCTAATTGTTAGTGCCCTTACTGCATCTTTATTTTGTATATATTAGTTATCTTTAAACATATATTCTGTTAAGAAGGAAGGAAATAAGCATTTATATAACACCTACTGGGTACCTGGCACTGTGAATATTTATAAATATTCTTTATAAATATTTTCTTTATAAATACTATCTCATTTGCTCCTCACAATACCCCTGGGAATTAGCGGCTGTTGAAATTCCCATTTTAGAGAGGAGAAAACTAAGGTAGACAGAAGTTAAGTGACTTGTTCAAGGTCATTCTTAATAAGTATTTGAGGCTGGGTTTGATCAAATCTTTGGATTTCAGGTCCAATATTTTATCCATTGTACTATCTAGAAGCCTAGCATGGCCCAAGTTCTTTGAAGGCAATGATTTTTTCAGTTTTGGCAAAAAACTTGACTTGGTATTGGGGATACATTAACCCCTAAAATCATGGTACAGTAGAATGAGCACTGGCTCTAGAGTTAAAAAAAAAAAAACCTGGGTTCCAAATCCATCTCACCTAATTAGTCTATGTGACCTGCAGTAAACTATTGAACTCCCTGGAACTTTGTTTTCTCATTTGTGAAATGAGGGAGTTAAAATGGTTGTCCTAGGAGATTTCTCCTAACTCTGTATCTAGGATGCTATTAGCCATGCATGCCACAAAACAGGTATCCACTGTACAGATCTGCTTTTTTCCCTTGGATGTGTAGTCAGAGAAATCGGAACCAAGATATTCAAGAATTGGAAGGGATCCCAGAAGTCATCTCACCTGATCTATATAATGAGTATAAGTATGTATGCCCAAGAGTGCCTATGTTTATGCACATGTAAATATATGTGCATGCCAAATAATCACTTTCCTCTCCCTCAGAGATCCTGCCCAGTGAAGCAGAGATTACATTTCATCAATAGACACAAACATTTTGCTGACTCTAATTCTGTTCTTCTGAGTCTGCTCAATAAGTTTTTTTTTCTATTTTTGTCAGATTTTATGTTTTAATTCTGAACTTAACAAACCCCAATTAAAATGAGCATTTCACATACAAAATAGAACAGGAAAATAATATTTTATGTAAAACTATGGATTTTTAAGTGGAGCTTCCTTTTGCCTTTAAGTTGCATTGTAGAAATTAGTCAATAATAAGTTGATAGCTTTCTGTACCTAGTTAAGGAATGAATAAACAGTGGCCATGATCAAATTATTGAAAATTGCTTTCTTGTCTAGGGAATGTCCTTTCAGGCTCTGTAATTTAGGAAAATCCTGCTAGCACCACAGTTGTGAAAATAAGCTGGGAAAATTGTTACATACCACCCTGCTGCCTCCCCCAAAGGCCAGTAAACCCATTCAAGTGGCTTATTGTTGTTGATAGTTATTAACACTCCTGAAGAAAAAGCTAAATGAGGAGTCAAGTGATGTTGTAAATAGAGTACTGGTCCTTGAATCAGAATGACCTGAATTCAAATATGGCCTTAGATACTAACTATGTGACCGTAGGCAAGTTACTTAATTTTGGATTTCCTCAGATTTCTCAACAATGAAATTGAGATAATAATAGCACCTACCTTGTAAAGTTGTTATGAAGATTAAATGAAATAATATTAATTTTTACTTTCTTTTTAAAATAATAATAGCTACTTGTCTTTCAAAATACATTCAAAGATAGTTTTCAACATCCAACCTTGTAAAACCTTGTGTTCCAAATTTTTTTTTCTCTTTTTTCCTTCCTCCATTTCCTAGACAGCAAGTAATCCAATATAGGTTACATGTGTAATTCTTCTAAACATATGAAATAATATTTATAAAAGCATTTAGCACAGGGCCTGGCCCAGAGTAGACACTATATAAATGCTTATCCAAACTTTTCTCCCTTGATATGTAAGTCATTTGATACTTGATATAATTTTGTCAACTGCTGGGGCAGCTAGTTGGTACAGTAGACAGAGTGCCAGGCCCAAAGTCAGGAGGACCAGAATTTAAATTCAACCTCAGACGTTGACTTAGCTGTGTGACCATGGACAAGTAATTTAAGTTTCCCCATCTGTAAAATGTTCTGGAGAAGAAAATGGCAAACCAGTCCAGTATGTTTGTCAAGAAAACCCCAAATGATTTCACAAAGAGTTGAACGCAATTGAACAACAATAATTTTATTATTTAAAGAAAAATTTGAGGGCTCTTCTGTCTTTAAGAATAGGGAAAAGAAAGCAACATGGTAGAAAATAGACTCCTACCTCACCCTAGTCTTTCTAATTTATATCCAGAAGTCTGGATAATTCTAATTATCCAGAATGATAAGGTAGAATGGGATTTGGAGTCTGGGGATGTGGGTTCAAATCCTAGCTGTACAATTTATTGTTTATGACCTTGGAGGTAAGTCATTTAATCTCTCGAGGCCTGTTTCTTTACCTATACAAAAAAGGTTGGACTTGATGACTTCTAAAGTCACTTCTAGATCTATGAGTCAGTAGAGTAGATACATAACTATGTTGATTCTTGAGTTGAAAAACCTGAATTTGAGTTCTAGACCCAACACTGTTCAGTGTCTGGCCAAAGCACTTAAGTGCCTTGAGTCTCTAAGTCCTCCTCTGTTAACTGATATTATAAAGCTGTCACTCTCACATAATCATTGTGAGCAAAACCCTAGGTAAACCTGCTACTTGGAATATCAATGTAAACTGTGGGCATTACTTCCAGGGCCTATCTTCTTCCATTATACCAGACTGACTTTTCACTTATAGAGAAAACTAGTCAAATTCCATGTCACTAATCAATGGTTCTTATAATTTTTTTATATCATAGAATCCTCTTGCACTATGGGAAACCCCACAGACTGTCTTACAATAATGTTCAAATGAATAAAATTAAATATATACAGATCTACAAAGAGAGCCAATTATATGGAAATAGTTACCAAAATATTTAAAATAAAGGAAATTCATGGGTATCAGGTTAAGAACCAATAAGTTCATTTGGGGGTCAATGTGGCAGGGAGTTTCCTCTACTTAAAGTCAAGCCCTTGGTTTCAAATGCCTCCCCTGGTACTTATTAGTTTGTGTGATCAACAAGTCACTGGATTTCTCAATGTTAGTTTTCTATTCTATAAAACAGGGATAAATCCATTTGTAGTACCTACCTCCTAAAACAATGTTGTGATGAACCTTAAAGGATTTGTGAATGTGTTATTGTTACACAATTTGCTTATAGCACAGTCAATTCTGTCTCTATTTTTGAATAAATTGCATAATAAGATAGGAGGGGTCAGAAAAGGCTTTATCTATCCCAAAATTTCTCCCTGACAAGTTTGTCCTTCCTTTCTTTGGATGAAGGTTTTGAAGGTTCTGGTTAAAATGCATAGCTATTAGGGAAGTGTCACTATTTTCAGTTATTAACAATAACAATAAAATCATGGCTTGTCATGGAGAAGAATTTTGGTGGATTGTGATAAAGGATAGATTAATCTGGGGGAAGGGAGGTTGAAAAAAATTATTTGTCATGATTGTTTGGTTTTAACCTTACCTTTAAAAAATGTGGAATTGGCATTTCTGGTATGGAAGGAGCACTAGCCTGGGAGTTGGAATATCTGAGTTTTTAATTCCAGAATTTTAATTAACCTGCTAGGTGACCTTAAATAAGTCATATTCTTTCTATGGATTTCAGTTTCTTCCTTTATAAAATAAAGGGATTGGACTAAGTGACCTAAGAGGTTCCTCTTCAGCTCTAAAAATCTATGCAACCAGAATGGTCTGTTCTTCCTTTTCTTATTGTGAATGCCCCTGGAGGAGAAAGCCAAGAGAACTCAAAACCCACTTCCCATCCTCCCTCAGGGTTGCTGCAGCACAAAACTGCCTCCTCCTTAGCCAACAAAAGGACTGGTAGAAAGATCAATCTGAAGCTAATTTTAATTACTGACAACTGCAGCCTGGGTTGTCATAGAAACCAAGAGAGAGCTGCTCTGTTTATGGGATTGAATCAGTCACACATTAACAATGAGAGGAAACCGCATACTTTTTCTACATTGCCAAAACCTGGTTTTTCAGCCATTTCATGGTGAAGTCCCCAAGAGTCACTTTTTTCCCTCCTTTTTGGATAGTAGTCAACAAAACAAGACCACAAGCTGAGCCATTTGTAAATGGAAGGAAACTAGGGACCCTATAAGACAAAGAGACTTTTTATCTGGTTCCAAATCTTTTTCTTCAGTCTATAGTTTTCTAGAGGCATTTGCCATGAAATTATGTGAATGCCTCTTGAGTAGGATCATTGCTACTAAGGGCATGATGGATGGCCCCGTTGGCAGAGCTCCTGTAGGTTTAGTATGTCTAGGTAGTACACACTAATGCATTATTGTTGAGTTGTTTCAATCGTGTCCTACTCTCCATGATCTCATTTTGGAGTCTTCTTGGCAAAGATAATGAACCTTCTCTGGTTCATTTAATAGATGAGGAACTGAGGTAAACAAAATTAAGTGACCTGCCCAAGGTCACACAGCAAGTTAGTTTCTAAGGCTGATTTTGAACTCAGGTCCTTCTGATTCCAGAGTTAGAGTTCTATCTACTGTACAATCTACCCACCCCTAAATGGCAAAGTGGAAAGAATATTCAACTTTCAATAAGAAGAGTTATTATTCAGTGGTGTCCAACTCTCTGGACCTCATTTGGGATTTTTTTGTAAACATGGTGGAGTGGTTTGTCATTTCCTTCTCCAGCTCACCTTACAGGTGGGAAAATTGAGGTAAACAAGGTTATGTGACTTATCCAGGGTCACATAAATAGTAAGTATCTGAGATTGGAATTGAGCTCATAAAGATGTCTTCCTGATTCCAAGCCCAATACACTATCTACTATGCTACCTAGCTGTCCCCATTATTACATAGCACAATGAAAAGAGATTGAATTTGGGAACAGAAGATCAGGATTTTAGTTTCCATTTTCTGACAATGCCATTTTGCTGTTCAAAAAGCTTCTGATAAGCCACTATTACCTCTACGCTAAAATACAAGCTGTTATTTATCATTAAAACTCTTCATATTCTAACCTCAATTTTGGGATTTATTTTCATTAGATTCCACCTTTTTCTATTCCACATTCTAATTCCATAGGATCCATACATGACAAACTTCCTCCTCACTCCAGGATTTTGCTTAAGCCATCATCTCCCTTATCTAGAACGATCTCCTTTCTCATATCTGCTTCTGGAAATCATGAGCTCCTTTCAAGGCACAAGTTAGACACCAATTTTTACCCAGATATTTCCCAGTTTGTGTTTTCTTCCCTCCCCAAATAGTTTTTATTTATATATCAGAATATATCTATATACATCTGTCCCAGTAAAATATAAGCTGCTTGAGGCCAGAGGAATTTTTGTTTTTATTTTTTACCTCTCAGTGCCTGGCACACTTCCTGCTCCATAATAGGAGCTTAATAAATACTTTGTTAAATTGAACTTGATTGAATTAAAATAGAGTGGATGATATTGAACATAACATGCTGTGGGAAGAGTACTTAGTGAATGAAAATGACAAAAATGAATTAAAAATCTATTTAAATATGAGAAAATATAAGACAAACTTTCACAAAACATTTTTTAAAATACAGTACTTAATTCTTACTTGAAAGCTTAGTGATTTCATTAAGTGGGCACTCCCACAACACAGATTTCAACTCCTCCTTGTCATAAGAAGGACATTAGAAGTCATCTAGTCCAATTCTCTTTTTATAGAGAAAGAAATTGAGCCCTTTGGCACAAGCAACATGTGTGTAACCTTGAACTAGTCACTTTCCCTCTATGCTTCAATTTCCTCTGTAAAATAAGGAGTTTGGATTAGATAATCTCTAAGGTGCTTTTTAGTTTAACAGAGTGTGAAATGAGATAGTGTAGAATTCTATTCTTACTCCCAGGGAGCTGTAGACATTATTAACTTAGGGCTCATGACTAAGGATGAAGTTTTGTGTGATGACCTAAAGCAGATGCTTTTTTAGGATTGCTTTCCACAGTTTGACTCAGTGCTACTAATTTTTCAACTGATATATATGGATAAAATAGCTTGTAAAAAGTAGACCTTTTGTTTCAGAAAAGAAAAAGCACCAGTTCTTTAGCTTTTGTCCTGGCATCTTTCTGGATATGCAAAATCAAATTCTGTTTCTTGTAAATATCATGATAATGGCCCAGGGGCTTCAAAATACTGCCAGATTTCTTTAAAATTTACTTTCCTTTAAGCAATTGCTAAGGCAGGTCTAGTTCTCATATCATATTCTTATTAATCTATCTGGCACCCAGAATTCCCTTGCATTTCTCTGGCTCCTCTTGAAGTTTTCTTAAGTCACTCTGAATAGTTGCCCTTTGAATCTTTTCTCCTGAATCCAAGCACAGTATCAAGTTTGATTTACTTTATTGCTTCAAAATAGTGAAGCTGCCATTAAAAAAAGTAAATCCCATAAATCTAGCATCTTGCTCATTCCCGCCTTGTCTCTAGTTTGTGCAATTGCTATCCAGTGAGCATGAAAAAGTTCACACTCCAATGCCTAAGCTTATATGGTGGTATCATCAGGAATGTAAGTAACTCGCTAACACTGTTATTGGAAAAGTCCTTATGAAGGCCAAAAATATGCTGAATGTTAAAAGTACAAGTAAAAGCAAAAAAAAATATATCTGCCTTGCTTCAAAAATCTTACATTCTAATGGGGGGAAGGAAAACAATAAAAGAAAGTAGAAAAACACAAGTAGGGTGGGGAAAATTAGGAGTGGAGGCTAAGGAAGAGTGGAGACTATGGCTGGCCTAGGCCTTTTCTTAAAATGGAGATTCTGGAAGGAACTGATGAAGGAAACCATCACAGGAGTTCAACTTCACGGAGTTAAGTCTGCTGAAGAATGAGAGCAAATGGATCTTTCAGTGCAAGGAGACAGTTTTAGGATTCTAGAAAAATGCCTATAGAGAGTCAGGAGCAGAACCTCAGGAGGAATCAAGAAGTGAGAAGAGTAAGGAAGTTAGTTTGGGTTTTTTAAAGAGGAAGACTTTTTTTTTGTAAATATGCACTGATTGATTTATCTGGGCTGACCAACTCTTATTCCTTTAAAATTATTTGCATTTTGAAATTCAGATACAGATGCGTTTTGGGGGGTACAGGAAGCAAGTCATTTCATCATCCAGTTTCTAGAGGAGAGACTCCTTTGACTTGAACAATTCTCTTTTCTGGTTTACCAATCAGTTGGGAGATACTTGGGAGAGAATGTATAGGTCTTTGTGTTCTGTCTTGAGCATCTTATATTCTATCACTTCTCCTACTGGTGCTGATGATGGGGGAATCATATTTTCAAATATAGTCTGAGCCTTTGATGAGAGCCAGTTGCATTTCCAATACAGTAGATTATTCTGAGATTCTTCCATATTTCACAAAGGATATGTTTGAGAAACTAGGTATAATCTAATCCCTGCAAATATATAGTGCAAATTAAATACTCTCTGGTCTAATAGGATTATCAGTGAGTATTGACTTGTATTTATTGCTACCTCAGTATCTCCACTGCTTTTACTAATGTACAACCACTTCTAATTTTGACATCTTGATGGACTTCTGCTGCGTTGCCTCTTAGCATTTTCTCATTAATAGCCCTGTATTAGTCATTATTGATCTGAGTTGAAATCCTACCTGAATAATCTCTTTATTTTGACAGTATTTTATTTTTCCCTAGTTACATGTCAAGAAAAATTTTAGCATTCATTTTAACAAGATTTGGAAGTCCACATTTTCTCTGTCTTTTCTTCTCTTTTTTAAATTAAAGCTTGTTATTTACAAAACATATACGTGGGTAATTTTTCAACATTGACCCTTGCAAAGCCTTCCATTCCAAATTATCCCCCTTTTTCCCCACTCCCTCCCCTGAATGGCAGGTAGTCCAATACATGTTAAATTTGTTAAAATATATGTTAAATCCAATATACATATTTATACAGTTATCTTGCTGCACAAAAAAAATAGGATCAAGAAGGAAAAATAACTGAGAAAGAAAACAAAATGCAAACAAACAACAACAAAGAGAGTGAGAATGCTATGTTGCTACCTGTGTAATCTTAAGTCACTCAATTTCTCTAGGTCTCACTTTCCCTCTATGTAAAGTTGAAGGTTGAGCTTGATGATATCTAAGTTCTCATTTAATGCTAAATCTTTACTTTTAGGACTTCATACTCCAGAAACCTGAAGCCTGGAATATGGTAGAGTAAAGGTAGAGACTTTCCTGAGCTCTTTCTCAAAAACCTCCAAATATTTTTAAAAATAAATTTAAAAATAATTTTTTAATTGACTAAATTCTAGACTGACAGAATCCACAAAAAGAAAGTGGAACAATTTTCCAGATCGAGATAAAATGGAATATTGGCAGAAAAGCTCTATTCACCAGGGTGAGAGTATAGTCCAGCACAGCCCCTACTTACACAGACTGGGCCCTAGCAAACCAGGCCTCAAGGAGACTGAATTAGAGGCAGCAGTGGCAATTTCCAGACTTTTCAGACTATAGATGTCAAAGGTAACATAGAAGGTGAGCAGAAAAGGTCCTTCTCACCTGGGTGAGTGTGCAGCATAGTCCAGCATCCTGGTCCCAGAAAACCAGGAGCAGGCCTTGGGAGTCACTGAATCAGCAATGACAGTGGCTGTTTTCAGAACTTGCAGAACAGATGGTGAGGGGGTAAAGTAACTTATCCTAAGGAGATTTCAAGGGTCTCTCTGCTAGCACTAAGGGAGGACTCTGTTTCTTTGCCCATACTCGGATCCAGGTTGCAGTCCTGGGTAGGAAGATCACCAGCACACCAGAGCTAAAGATAAAATGGAGCAGGGACCCTCCTCACAATTTTAGGACAGAAAATAGAGCTTGTGATCACTCACAGACAAATTGCAGGCCAGGAGAGTAGTAAACATCCCTCCTTAGACCATACTACCCTGGAAGAACTGAGAATTTACAAGTCCCTAGAAGTATCTCTGAAAATAGCTGCTTAAAATCTCTGAATGTTGGGACAAATGCTAACCTGCATTTGAAAATGAAGTTTTCTTTTCTAATAGTTTCCTATCTCAACAAAATCACAGATTCAGTCTCAAACCCCATTATTGCTTGACTCTTCCCAATTTTATTATGGACGATTGAGAGACAAATTAATATTACTAAGGATTTGACCTATTAAACTAGATCAAAAGATGAATTTCAATCTTTAGACTAAGTATTGATTCTGATCTTATTTCCTGGTTTTAAGAGAAGTAGGTTCAGAGACAATTTATGACATGAGAATTAAATAGAATATAGAAAGATTAGAGAATAGAATACAAGGTAGACTCAAAAAGGATAGAGAAAAGATAATTGGCAAGACAAGGCAAGTAAGAAAAGATAACAATTAGAGGGTTAAAAAGTAGAGTGGGTTGATGGGTGGGGGAAATTGTCAGACAGGGAGATTGGTAGAGGACTGAAGAAGAGGTGGGTGCAACTATGGTTGTAATATTGTTCTTTAGATAAAGGGAAAAAATTCGAGTTGAGCTGTCAAGTTACCAAGAAGTGATAATTGTCTGTCAAAAGTTTTAACCACTTGTTTAGATTTGAGACATAAACACTCAGAAGTAGTTTTAAAGAATAAGACTGAAAATTGCAGTCATTTTAGAGAACAAGAGAAATTGTACAGTGACTTATATTGAGTGTGCTTGTATCTCTGCTAAAGCCAAGTGACTATTATTTGTGTTTAAAGTGTAAGCTAATCTCCCTTTAAGAGGAGAAGATGAAGGAACTCAAAGAATGCTCACTAAACTCCAGGTATTTAGGAAAAATTAAGGGCCTTCTAAGGGAAATGGAAACCAGATTCAAGAGGGAAAAAAAGGCTCTGTGGTGAAGGAGAGAAGATTTCACCATTATCATCATAATGCAGAATGAAAGTATAACAAAGAATGAAAGCGAACAATTATAGCTTAAAACATATTTGAGGCTCCTCCAAAAGAGGTGGATGCTGTGAGAAAGAAAAAACTTTTTTGTTCTTTCAAAAATGTTATAGAAGAGCCACAGGAGTTATTAGGTGAGAGAACACCTAGAAACGGGAAGAGGGATTTAAAAAAAAAAAAGCAATAGTAACTAGTGATTTTCTGCTCAGGGGTACTGAGGCAGCTGTTTGTTGACATAACAGCAAAAATGATCACTATTGTCTTCCGAGGGCATGCATCCAAGACATAACAGCAAATCTCATAAGATGTATCAAAACTGATGATAACTACAATCTTTTGGTTATTCATGGAGGGGGGTGGAACAAACATTACCAAAAGGAAACTAAATACTATTCCTAATGATTATGAAATCTTGTGAAAGAAGCAGAAAACCAGAAGAGCAGGAAGTTTGCTTTTCTCATTGTTATCCATTGAAAGCAAGAGTTGCAGAAGAGAAAATTAGTTTGGAGTATGGACAATTGACTATGAAGGGAATGATTGAAAATAGAATTTGGATTTCTGAATCACTGCTTACAATATTGGGTTGATAGATAGGTGGCCAAAGATGGAGTACACATCTAACAGAGGCTGGTAAGAATATATTAGCCAATTGTCTTGCAAACTTAATCAAAAGGTCTTTAAACAAGAAAAATGGGAGAGATGATTCTTTAGACACTATAAAGCATAGCCACAAGAAGGAAAGATAGCAGCAAAGATATAGAGACATTTATGAAACAAAATTCAAGAAAGCAATTAGTGGCAAAAACTATGGCCTCTGTTGTCTCTAATATAAATGACCCAAATTTAGGCAACAACAAAGAGGAGCTAGTAATCTTACTCAAGGAGACTCTCCTGAGTGTCAGTGAGATTTGGTGTAATAAAATCCATGACTTGACTTTGACTCTGAATGAGAATAATTTATTAAAAAGAAATATGATAATTAAAAGATGGAAGTGTATAACATTGTATATTAAGAAGGTAGACTCTAAAGAGGAAATTTAGGAGCTAGAGGTAGTGGGAGAGAGAAGTAAAAGTATGTTGAAGAGTACTGAGGTAAAGGTCAAAGGAAGAAGAAATAAGTGATTTTGTCATTGGAGTATACTAGAGATCTCTTGAATAGAAAGAAGAAACTAGATAAGGAGTTTGAGAAATAGATAACAAACTTGTCAGAGGAACATGAAATAATAGTGTTGAGAGACTTCAATTAACCAAATATCTGCTGGAGCTCTCTCTCTCTCTCCGTTAAAAACAGAGCAACCAATAAATTCTTGGTCATTTTATCTTTCAGAAAGTGTAGGAACCAACACAGGAAAGTCTTATTCTTGATTTGATTCTCACAAACAGGGAAGAACTGACTACTACAATAAAAGTGATGGGAAATTTGGGGGAAAATACCCACTCTATATTAGTCTGTGATAAAAGAGAGAAAATATAAACATAATGTGCCATGCTTCTTAGATTATGGGAAAATGGATTTTAAAGGATTCAAAATAAAAAGATAGGACCCCATAAATGAAAATGCTTCAAGTGAAGTCAGTATGAGATGATAGGAAATATTTAGAATGAAATTCTACAGATACAAAAGAAAACAGTATTAATAAAGATGAAAAATTGAATTGGTCCTAAGAGACTAATGCAAATAAATGGATGGAGAATTCAAACTTAGGTTTCAAAAATAAATGTGATGGAAGACATCAAGGCCAGCTAATATAAATGAATAACAGAGTCCTATAAAAAATAGTGTAAAGAATGAGAATTCTCAGAATGAACTAAGATTGGTGTGGGGGGGAAGTGGAGAGTAGAGACATAGTTAAAGATTTCAAAAATAAATTCTTAGTTATCTTGAGATTAAGAAGAGAATCAAATAAGGAGAAGACATTTCCTGGGGGAGATGGGGTGATCATAATTAACAACAGAAAACCATGCTGACCAATTTTAGAATTATGTTCTCTGAAAATAACCATTACACTAAAAATAATAGAATGATTAAAGAAATTATCCAAGATAAGAAAGGAGCAAGTAAAAAGCTTGCTGTCCTTGATAAATTCAAGGCATCTGACCCATATCCGCTAGTCTTGATGTGTTGAATGATTGCTGAACCACTGTCAGTAATATCTGAAAGATAGTGAAATATGGAAGAGATACCACAAGATTGGAGAAGGGAAAATACAGTTATATTTTTCTTTTTCTTTTTTTTTAATAAAGCTTTTTATTTGCAAAACATATGAGTGACCTTTCAACATTAACCTTTGCAAAAAAAAACTTTTTTT